>QLPF01003547.1:0-11173 GCA_003314045.1 Hygrophorus pudorinus
CCTTCAAGTCACTTCAGCTTTGGATCCTTGCTGGGTCCTGCTATCGCATTGCGGTGTAGCTTAGCCAGCATAGCTGTAGGCTGGTTAGTCATTTTTATTGGCATTTCCATGCCAGTCTGCGGTCTTACCATGACTGTTTCTTTCTCTTTGCCTTTGCTAGCAATATTATTTATTATAGCTTTTTGGGCTATGACCGTGTTGACAGCTCTTTTTATCGTAGAAGCCGTATTAGCTTCGACTTTTATGTCCACCATTGGTGGTTTATTTAGCTGTATTAGCTTCTTCCCCCCTTTTGGGGAACCAAAGTCACCTGTATGCTTGACATGGCGTTTGCCATTTATTATGAACGCTGCACATTTTTCCTCTCTGAAGTCGAGCACAACCTTATGCTTGCATATAAATCCTGATCCTAGTATGATATCATACTGGTCTAGGTTTGCTACGTCTACGTAGTGTTCGGCATTGAACTTGCCTAGTTCTAACTTAGCTCTATAGCCATAGTTAATTCGAGAGTGACTGCCTCATGTTGCCATTTGCAGACCTACTGGGTTTTCCAGCTCAAAGGGTATTTCACCCATAGTGGCTAGATAGTCCGTGGATACCATGTCAGTGGTACAGCCGGTGTCTATTAGGACATGCACTTTATATCTGTTGATATAAATATATCTGTTGATATAAATATATCTGTTGATATAAATATATCTGTTGATATAAATATATCTGTTGATATAAATATATCTGTTGATATAAATATATCTGTTGATATAAATATATCTGCTGAGTGAGAGCAGTTTTCAAAAATCCTTTCTGGCTGTTCACCAGGTAATGATTTGTGCGATGCTCGTGTCCTATACACCGTAAGGGGTGCATCAGACAGCGTAGTTGCTGCGCGTATGTGTGCCTCGTATTGAGGTTCAAGCGGTATTACCACTGACGCATATGAGGATACATGGTGTTCCTCTTTGTCGGGTTGATAGTCCAAGTTGTTTGGATTGTATTCATCGGCGCTATCGCCCATGTATTCGTTCATGTCTTCGACATGTTCTTGACCATTTAACTGGTTATGATCAATCTCATGGACTTCCATATCCTCTTCCGAGTACAACTCGGGGTCGTACTGTTCACCTTCCAGTGATTTACCCAATGTTGGGTCTTCGTCATTTTGAACTGTAATTACTTGAGCTACAGCTGCTCTCGGTTGTGCCGGATAAGGGCAGTTGGGGACTATGTGTCTGAGACTGTTACAATGGTAACACCTTAGATTTGACTTGTCAGTCAGCTTAGGCTTCGCAGCCAGAGCCTGGGTGTTTCCAGTTGCAGCTATATGCTGTTGATTAGACCGGTTAGGTTCTTTACTAAGTGGTACTGAACCATTAGCTGTCCTGTTAATGAAGGACCGATTACTCGGCTTCTTCGTATATCCATTGGATTTATATGACAGCTTCTGAGGCTGATATTTAGTTACAGTAGCTGTAAGGTTACTACTATTTGTCAAGGGTTTACTTGTAGTGTTTGAGCTTGCGCTCGATTTTCCTCAGCTTGCATAGGACTGAGCTTCCTCTACTTGCTGTGCGACCCTTAGCAGGTCATCTATAGTAGATTGTTCAGCGGTATAACCGTTTTCTAATATCTGGTTGGATATGTGGTCATTGAGACCAACCATAAATCACCTTCTAATGCGATATTTATCTGGCAATTCTACCATTCGTTGGGCAAACACCTGTAAAGAATTGTAGAATTCTATTACAGTTGACTTATTTTGCATTAATGCATCGAATTTGTCTGCTGCATCCTGGCTAGAGGATTGATGAACGAAACATTCTTTTAACACTCGTACTACGTTGTCAAACGTCCATATGTCAGCATCGACATCATTTGTATCAATGGTTTGTTCAAACCATTCTATTGCTGCACCCATGAGGGTAGTACCAAGCAGGTTTACCCTCAATTGGTCGGTATCCGCAGTTAGCAGTTGGTATAACTTGAAGTGCCTTAGTAGGGCCGCAAGATATTTTTCAAACTCTGCTTGAGTTGTTTCGCCCTTATAAGAGGGTAATGATAGTTTCAAACCTATTTTGCTCACTTGTACTGAGCAAGGAGTTTCATTATATGCAGCATCGTATGCTGCATGTATCATAGTGATTACTCGCTCTGATATCATGTTAACGACAGATGTGATTGGTTTAGCACCACAGTTGAGCCCATGTGTGCTTATACCAGCAGTGGTATCTAACCTATTGGTGTCAAAGGTCACCAATGACTTACAAGGTCCTTGACTTCATGGAAACTCTGCATTAGAGTTGGTTTGCAATACCCTATTAGGGGGAATATGAGCAATGTTTGCGCTCATGGATGCAGGTACGTTGTGTCCAGTTATTAACTTAGACGGTTGAAGTATCAACAGTTTCTGCTGTGAGACTTTTTGCCTATGGGTGGTAGTTTCAGCCGTATGCTGTTTATTGGCCTTTGCCTTTTTGTCATAGATGGCTTGTCGAGCCATCTTGTCTATCCAATTATTGTAATCATCAACAGATTCTTCCTCTTGTCGATGGGTTTGCTGGTCTAATCGACCAGTCATTATTGATTCTCGCTTTGCGAATATTTCATGTTCTATGTGTAAAGCTGAAATAGCTTCCTGTTGTAGTTCGTTTGTATTGGCTACTGGCCTATACGATATTCCATTGCTGGAATTGATTTCGGGCTGATTAGCAGCCGTAGTGTTTATTTCCTGCAGACTAGCAGGCCGCGATGCATAGGAGGCATGCGTGGATTCCCCTGTAGTGAGCAGGCTTATGTATGTATCAACTGGCACTACAGTGGTTACAGCTGGTGATGCTGGTGATGCTGGTTGTCGGCTGGCATTCCGATGTCCTTTCAAGGCATATTCATCATTATGATCAGATCTTATCTGATGTATCTCAGTCAGATAACTGTTGTAATGAGCCTCCATACGGTCATCTATAGCTTCTAGCTTGTTTAGACATGCTTGTAGCATGGATTTTTCTTTCTTTCTTGCAGCTCGACACTGTTCCATGTCCGTGTGGACTCTCGATCCTAGACGGTCAAGCCGTATATTCGTTCAGGTTTTAACCGGAATGTCTTTCGGGTCTATTCAACCTTCAGTCTGATTGACAACCATGCTGGTTGTTGATCCACCACCTATTGAAGGTGTTTTTCTACGTGTGGGCGAGCTATATGCCAACGGCATAGTGGGCGCTCTCGCGTTCTCCGAGTTTCGTGACCAGGGAGCCGGCGTTCATCTATCCACTGGGGATTCCCAGTGGTTTGTAGGATAGTCATTACTGCCATCATCATATTCTGCTGCATCACTGTGGGTAATAGGGCTGTTAGCCCTGTGAGCCGATCCCGAGACTTGCGAGGCTTTATAAGCGGAGCCTCGCTGGAGGGGGGTATGTTCGGCAACGGGGTGGTTTACATCCTGTAATTGGGATGGACTTTCCTGTTGGGATGATCTATGGGACCAGATGGACATCTGGGTTGTCGATTTCACCTATCGACGGGATTTGTCTATGAATGCACTAGATCATGTGCGTTCTGAATCGTATTACTACGACATGCGTTGCAATTGCGATTGTGTGCTGATATGAACTAATGTTCAATTTTGTAGTGTATGGCAAGAGCTATACTCAAGCTGTTTGAGCTTTTTCATGTCTGTTCGATGAGGCCCTTTAGGGTGCCTAATAGGACTTTTTTATAGTCAAAGTATCTAACCGCGAGCGGCTTATGACTACGTAGTATAACCAATGTATCTAACCTCGTTAAAGGCTTATTGCAATTACAGTCAATTCAGAACCGCTTTAAGGGTTGTTTGGCTGTGAAAAAAAGTATAAACTTGTGTAGGGCTAGTTAAAGCCCTAGTACAAGTAGGAATGAGATAGATAAAGACTGCGTACTCACTATGCACTATTCGCAGATCCAAATCAATATATTTGGGTAATGAATGTATGTGCTGTTTATGAGGGTTGTAGTAGTTAAGTATATCGTTATCATGCGACGCGGACGGTGTACTATACAGTTGTTTGTATGTGTATATATTGTGGCACACATGTCCACGGTAAATAATGATAATAAAATAATAACATAATGAAATAATAAGAGGATAAGGAGATTAATGAAAGTAACAAGGAATCATAGATTCCTTACAGTCGAGCAGCGAACCAATGTGCCTGCAAAGGCTCAAGCCAGCACTTTCGCTGTGCTTTATAAACTTCCCTGTGCTGATCCTGCCATGATGGTTCTCGCACCGATAATCACACAAAACAAAGCCGCTCCCAATTTAAATTTTGATGCTCATATCAAACCAACATCCATGCAACTTCAGTCAACACTTTTCCAGATGCAAGTCATTGTCGTTTGTATCCTTACAATGTTTGTCAAGTCATTTAAAGTGTACGCCACACATCCAGAGCTACAGCACAAAGCACCCCGTCCTCTCGCAAAGACCAAGACATTTCCCCTACAGACAACCACCATCAACAAGGCCACCGTTCCTGGCACAATTCAAATATGGTACAACATTTACTTCTAGCAGCTCAAATGTACCCCTAAGGATATGATAAATGTTGGCGTTCCCACCTTCAACGATCAGCTCACCAATGCTTGTATACGTGGCGCAAAAGCCATGCACCTTATGGATGTCGATGAATTCGAGCAGCTCAAGAACCTACAAGTTGCATATGGTGTATTCCACAAATGCTTAAATCTTGTTTGGTCCATCCTTAAGAACCACCAAGGAAGTATCAACCAGCTCGGTAGCCTCAAGTACTTCTTCGCCCTCCTTGAGAAAACCCGCTTGTCCAACAATAAACCAGATTACCATACCCTTCTATCTGCCCTCATGCAAATTCTCCACGGCCCCATTGTCCAGGCATGGCATCTAGAGTGTGGTTTCTCCATGCTGGATGGCTTTGCATCCTCTTAACCAAGTCCTTCGGACCTTCTCAATATTGCCGAGCGTATTATTTTAAATTATGCAACTAGTGCATAGTGCAGGTATTGAAAACCTGCTAGGTCACAGGTACGGGTCACGCCGGGTCCGGGTATCGATAACTATTTCTGAACCCACGCAAAACCCGTACCCGTGGCACGGGTATGGTGGGTATGCGTGGGTATTATACAACAGTATTCCGCAGATATTATCACATTTTTTACATATTTTTTTGTATTTTATTTAGCTCAAAACCGATTATTTTTTCGAATTTCTTGAGCTTTTTGTGCTACCTCAACAAACACAAACAATGCCAGCAACCCAACCACAACCACTCGACATTCAAGGAAGTCAAGCGGAAGGAAAGCAAGGTTATGAAAGGTAAGTAAAACAGTTATATTGACTAATTATTATGTTTCCAGAGGTGTTCTGGGTGCACCAGTACCCACACCCAGGCCATCTCACTGGCACCACCACCCAACGCGAACACATCGCCCGGGCCACGTCACCGCCACCACCCAACAACCAACAATGCAAACATGTCATCGCCCAACGCGAACACGTCGCCCGGGCCACGTCACTGCCACAACCTGACAACCAACAATGCAAACACATCACCCAGGCCATGTCACCTGAGAAAAGGTCTCAGGGAGCAGGGAGTGGGTGAGTGGGCAAGCAAGCGGGTGAGTGCGCGGGGTGAGTGAGCAAACGGAGCAGGTGAGTGGGCAGTGAGCGGGCAAGCAGGCAAGTGTGTGCTTGCCCGCTCAGTAATTATATTATTATGTATATATTATTAGGTGTAGTAATCATGAGAGACCTGCCGCAGGTCTCCTACCCATAGTACTATAGTAGTACCCGCCCGGACCCAGATAATACCAGTACCTGCCATGCGGGTACGGGTTTTGACAGGTATGGGTATGGGTAGCCGAAAAAAACCTGTGGTAAACCTGTGCTATACACTATACGCAACTCCGATGAAGGAACAACCGAAGCAGAAACCGCCTGCAAAGCCTGAGGAATCCTCAAGCTCCTCCAGCGATGACTGCGACTCAAGTGAAGACGAGTCCGATATCTCACCCAACCTCATCCCTGACCCCTTACTTGACCCTCAAGATGATCGCGCTCATCGCAACACTTAACTCCTCATTTGTGACCTCCTCTATGTGGCTGAACTAATTAGGGCTGTCTCGGATGGCGACTGGGACCGCATTGAAGACGTTCTAGGTCAACTGGTGATGATGTTCTGTGGAGGTGGGTCCAATAACTACAGCACGGAGTTGCTTCACTTCCTGCGCAATCTCAAGTTAGTTTGGGGCGAGGACTTCGGGTAAGAGAAGCTTCACTATACTAACACACTCTTCTCACCCTGTCATCTTTTTAGAAACATCATGCAGGATTGCATGCTAGTAAATCCATCAGGGCTGGCTGGACATTGGATGGGAATTGACATGAATATTGAGCACCTCATTGGTTATCTGAAGGTATTTTAATCCTTTAATATTTGTCATCTTAATTCTAACGGTAGATTTAATTTTAGTTTCTTTTTGCCTCAAAAGGGTTATATGCCAGTTTAGTGTTGGTCCAGCTGGCTTAGCCGCAAGCTGGCTGACACAGCTGCAGCTTGAGCTGGCTAATTTCACAAATTTTCATCAGCCACAGCTAACAGCTGGTACCAGCTAGCTTCAGTTGACTCAAGTCAACTCCAAGCTAACAGTCAACTAAGTTGGCTGAAATTCAGCTAAGCCAGCAATAAGCTGATTCAAAGCACCTTAATATAGGTTGGAAAGGTATATATTCAAACAGTATCTTCATCTTCCATATCTCCTAGTACTTCCATTAACCTATCAAACAACTCATTGGAATCTTCACCAAGATACTCTGCCAACATATCACTATCTGAACAGTCGCATTCAACTCCCTTTATAACTGTATATATTCAATGTAAATAGTGTTTAGTACAATATTAAATGGTAATAAATAAGTTACTTAGCTTGGTTGGCCTGTGGTTACCACTGTCTCGAGCAGGTGGTGGTGTCTTGAGGTGGGTGGCTGAGTTCAAACTCAGTGGCTGAGGCTGAGTGTGTGCAAAAATTACACACTCATGGCTTCAACAAAATACAAAAATCAGTTAGCAGCCACAAAAATTGGCTACTAATGAGTATTATAACTACAATACTATCTACCTGTATGTACCAGCTTAGCTGCCAGCTGCCGGCTGCCCAAATGAGGGCAGCCATAGCCGCAGCTAGTGACCAGCCTTAGCCAGCCGGTGACCAGCTCAGCTTATTTTCAGCTCAGCTGGCAGCCTCAGCTGGACCAACAATATGCCAGTTGGGAGTGCCTGAGAGAAATATCTGCTGCTATCGAATATCTCCACCAACTCAAGAAACAAGTAGGTCTCACATTGAGGGGCTACCAAGGACTCACACATGTGGATCCTGACACATCGGACCTCATCTGGAAGATCACCAACAACGTTTGTGAATTTGAACTCCTCCTGTTTAAATCAGACCGCCCATGCCGGCACGAAAGCGGTTGTGAACATTCTCGAAGAGGGTGAAAGGAAACTCAAGTCATCCTCCCTCAAAACTTTTAACAACAAAGTTCGGACACTACTGCAGGGACATTCAGTTGACGAGAATGGTGTCTCTGTGTTGACTGAAGAGGACGATATTCCAGCACCTGACTTCAGTGCTGTATTGGACGTGGACGTGGAGGAGTTTAAACAATTGATTTCAAGCATTATAATGTATCATTGCGAATTACACTGTACCAATATGAATCTGAGCAGATACAACAAATGAGAGTGACACAAAAGAGTGACAAAACACAGTGAAAGAAAAACAAAAGGCAGCTTCTACTTATGTTTTGGTCTATGTTCATGGCTAGCATTCTGTGCAGTATCAATCAGATCAATGAGCAGCGGATGAGCAGGAATTCTAATTGTGAGTCGTGTAGTCTAGGGTGGAGCGGGAGTGGAAATTGGTTCAAGCATGGGAAATGGTTCAGGAATGTGTTTCTTTTTCCTCGAGGTAGGTAATGAGGGAGGTGGAATGTAAGTTTGTACTGCGTCAAAGATTGACTGTCCACATGTCATAAACCAGTCCTGAGTTTCGCTAATGGCTTCGGTGATGTCAGAGGGTGCTGATATCTTGGATGGATGGGTGGCTGCCAAAATTTTTATCTTGGTGTCATCGAATATCCAACTGGCTGGATGAAGGGTGTGAAGGGGGTCCTGTTCATGTGTCTTGGACAGCCAAGCTCGCAAGATTATTTCAAGGGGTCCTCGATGTTTGAGCGTCTGCCTCTTTTCGCGTCTACGAGCAGCCTTCTTTGGTTTTGGCTCAAGTCCGATATAGAATTCTCCAGGAAAGAATTTGCTAATATTGAAGCCATTATTGTGGCAGTCACAGCAGAACTCTGTAACAAAGTTGAGGGCTGAAATAATACTTGTAGTTAAGTAGTAGCCTGAATGATACAATACTTACCTTCTGGTGTCGTGTCATGTAGGTAATTTGCGTAAATCTGTCTTATACAGGTCTTTGATTGGAGAGTCTGAATGCAGTGGATGCTTGTACGTTCCATTTTGGTTGGATGTTTTTTTGTGCTGAGCGATAATGGCCGGTTGGGGTCATCCTGAAGTTCTTTGAGCGGTATTGAGGAGAGATCGATGTCTGTGACCCATGGCTCATACATGGTCAAAAATAATGCCCTGTCGGCAGGGTTTCGGCCTCCATGGCCACCCTGTTGTATGCCCTTTGGGGAGTCTGAAGCAACCCCATATTCTAGAACGGCCATGACACAGCGAAAATCGATCCTAGAGTCCATTCCAGAGCAGGTGTGTAGAACACATGTGGTTTCCTCTTGAAAACTCTGGTATGCCTCTTCTAGGTATTGCCGGGACATATGGCTGTGGTAGTGTTTGACAAGGCCAGTTTTTTGATATTCGGGCGGTAAGAGTCTGTCAAGATAGACGGCCACATTGCTGCATTCTTTGGTGTCGTCATGGAATATGAGTGAAGGTATTTGGCTTGGGGAAGTGAAAGCCAACACCGGAGGAATAACCATTTTCAGGTTTCGGAGGTCAGATAATGAGCCGACGATTTTATGGGTTGCGTAAGTGATATTCGGTTGATTACTAGTGCAACAGATAAAAAAATGGTGGGGTGAAAGAGACATCTTTTGCTGTGCAACTTTCAAAATGTGGGGGGGGGAGTGTTGCAGAAAGGCCCTGGACCGTTGTAGTCTTTGAAAACAATAGCCTGAAAACATTGAATTTGCTGTATGCTGGCCGGAAAGCAGGCTGTCTGTGCTTGGGAATTCCTGCTGTGTATATCATTTGCATCTTGTCGATCTGAATTTGTTTGACCCGATTGGTAAACTTGTGGTCATTCTTATGCAGAAGTTTGCCGAATTTTGTTATGTATCCATTGTAGATCCTTAGCTGTTCCATTGTGGTAATCATATTGGTGTACTTGCCGTTCGCGATATCCTGGACAATTTATGGTGATTTCAGTACTATTAAATATAATATTACTTGCCTGCCAAAGAGCTGGTTCATTGTAGTGTTGGTCCGGCTGCGGCTGCCAGCAGCTTGAAGCTGGCAGTCGAGCCAAAAATAAGCCAGTCAATGCCCGGCTGGCTGGCAGCTGGGCACCAACTGCAGCTGCAACTGGTCCTCTAGGTATAGCCAGCAGCTGACGGCTAAGCCGGTACTTACAGTACATACTATTTTACTCATAATATTATCTATGCAATTTGCCAGGCTGCCAGGTGAGTTTTGCAATTTGTTCAGCCCACAGGTGTGTTTGTTTTCGCACACACTTGGCCTCAGCCACCGAATTTGAACTCAGCCACCCACCTCAAGACACCACCAACCGCTCGAGACAGCGGTAACCGCGGGCCAACCAAGGTAAGTAATGTATTTATTACTATTTAATATTGTACTAAACACCATTTATATTGAATATACACAGTTATAAAGGGAGTTGAACGTGAGACAGTCGTGTTCAACTCCCATTCAATACCCACACCCACACCCACACCTCCCTCTTCACCACTACCAACGCCCAGGCCCTCTCACCTACCAGCAGAGCTAGTGAAACGCTGGCTCCCGCTGGTAGTTATTATCATAGAGTAATATAATATATATATATATACCATATATTACCGGCCAGTTTAGTTGACTGCCAGCTGCAAGTCGACTGTAGTCGACTGCAGTCAGCTATGTACGACTGCTGGCTGCGGCTGAGCAATAAAAGGTAAATTAGCCAGCTGGACTAACACTAGTTCATTGGGTGTGTCTTCATTAATTACAACTGTATTGATTCCATATGAATTGAATGCCTCCAGGTGAGCAAGTTGGAGCCGCTTGAGGGGGACAATAAGAATACAGAGGTCGGCCAGCTGCAAGAGAAGTAAAATAATCATAATGAGAGTCTTCCCAGAGCCAGTCCCAGCAGCAATAATACTGTCGCCCACAAGAGATCCCAGGATGGCCTCAATTTGGAAACGACGAGGAACTATAGTGCTGCGTGATATCAGAAATACCAGAATACATGCCAAATATACAGTGCGAGTTGCGTGATCAAGTAAGGGCCGAAGAATGTCTTTGGTTGGTTGAAGGCCCACAGGTATTAATTCAAGAAAAAGAGCGGTCAAGTCCTCAAGACCCATAGCACGAATAAGGGGGAATTCATTACGGGTGCCGGGAGGGCCATCGTCCTCAATAACGTCATCCATAGGTTGGTTCATAGCCTTAAGATCGGACGGTCCGGTGCAGTAAGTATGCTCAATGTCCGCTCGGCATCATTGTGACTAGGGCTCCAACTATTTAATTTACGTTTACAGACAAGTCGTAAATAAACGGAAATAGTAAATATAAACCTATAAACCGTTTATAAACTGTTTATAAGCAGAGACAATTCGAAATGTATTCAGAACCTCAATAAACCGAGTCTACACCCAACGAACACTCATTCCCACCTCATAAGACCCTCCCGCAGCCACTCTTTGGTGCACATAGCCTCCGTGAGAGTTTTCGCCTTCAGAGTTGAGCGCTGGTCCGTGCAGAGATGACAGGACTTCGAGAACAGTCGTTCAACCGATACCATGGCCCCGGGAATAGCGAGGAAATCGCGGGCCATGCGCGCGATGATCAGAAATTCGTGTTGATGAGTCTATGATGGATTTCTTAACAATTCGTAGATGAGATATTTGAGAATA
>QLPF01003550.1:0-21647 GCA_003314045.1 Hygrophorus pudorinus
ATGGAGCGACCTCGGCGTTTCCTAATGAGCAGCTCAACCATTTTGAGCTACAAGTGTTCGGATGACGAGAACAGGGCGGCCGTACTTGAATAAGCCATTTAGGCTATTCCCGAAATCTAAGGATATGATCTTGGTCGGGTGAACGCTAGGATTCGCCTCTGCGAACCTTTGCTCCCTGCAATTCTGTTTCAGTTCATAAAGTAGAAGAAAGGGTGACTCGCTGCTCAGTGTTGCAGCTTGTTGCAGATATGAAGCAATGGTGATTAAGGTGTGTGCGACTGATAAACGTAGCTGACATTTACCAATGGACTCCAAAGCGCTGGGCATTCGGAGATTGTTATAACCATTTTGGCTGCTTTATTTCGCCTCTAGCAGAAGCTCATCAGGAAACTTGGTACATCCGGGACTTCGCACTCGCAGATCTGGCCGGCATAATCAATCTACCTCAAGTATTCCAAAAGTTATCATCTTCATCCTCGTATATTTGATCAGGTGGCCATACATCGGCACGGTCCTTCCTTTCCACTTCGACAAGCTCGCGCAACAAAGAAATTGCATTGGAAATCTCCAAATCATGGTAAGACCCTTTGCGGAAATAAAGTTTGCTGACAGGGAACCCCGAGTCTTTCCGATATCGCAAGGCAGCGCAGAGGGAGTATGGACCATTTTTGGAATACGCCTCGAAATCATCGTCTATCGTTATGGTGCGCAGTTTGGGCCATACCATCACGCCCGCTGAGGAGGACTCGACGGCTTCTCCAAGAACAGTCACGGCGATATTATCATACCCGGGAAAGTTTAAGGTAAGATGTTCGATGGTGGGGAAAGTGTCAAAGAATTGTTGAAGCATAGATTTGGAGAAACCAAAGAGACCAGAACTGAGTGACCTCAAACTAGGGAACTTTGTGGTCGAAATGAGTTGAAGTTGTTGTAGCCAGGCATCACCCCTCTCGGCCCGGTGCAAGCCCTTGAGCAACAAGGACTCCAGCTGGGGTGCCACAAGCGCTGATAACATTTTCAGTGCGAAATGGGATAATGGGGCCAGCCGTAGGGAGCGGAGGGTAGGGATTTCGATTGTCGAGAGACCGTGACCGTGTGGTTTGGCATTGACATCGCACAGTGATAGGTGTGTCAAACAAGGCGATAGGGTGAGCAATGTATAGAGGTGTCCGTCGGAAACCCTGATCCGCTCAAGATGAAGGGTTTTAACATTACTTGGAGAGGACTGACTGGACAGGATCCTACCCCCGTCAAGACGCAAAAATGACAACAGCGGAGCGACAACGACAGGAATCCGAAGATTTTCATAATGATCGCGCAACGAAAAATGCTCGAGAAGGGGTGTAGCTGCTGACGAACGTAATTGTGCGCCTACGGCATTTGTAATGGCGTCGTGATGTGTGAGTAAAGAAATTCGACGCCAACGATGGATATGGGTAGTAAGCGCTCCGAAGGAGGAAAGTCCCCTTCCCAGATCGCGCATCTCATGTTTGATATCAAGGGGGCAGGGTTTCGATCTTTCAATATAAACAGCGATCGCTCTTGAGGATGCCATGTAACGAATAGAGTTCCAAAGGGATGGCGTATTGATTGCAACGGTTCTCCAGTGGCTAGTAACATGCGATGCCNACCTCCAAACGGTTTTGTCCCCGACTTTCCGGAGCCTGCCCAGCTTTGAAAATCATAACAAGCAGTTCGTTTGGGAGCCGTGAGACGGGCGCGCGCGCGTTGGTGATCCTGCTATGTTCTGTCTTGGCACATTGAATAGACACATACAATGCATCAAGTTGAAGCAAGAGATCGTCCTTCTCCTTTTGCCACCCTTCAATGCGACTCTCGAGTGCAGCGAGAACGCTATCAACAGGTTCCGTGTTCTGCATGAACTACAGATGAAATAAGTAAACTATACTAGCACACATTCGACAATCTGACCTTGATGAGGGAAGCCTGTGAAGCCGGATTTCTTTTCAAGTTCGCACCCCGCCTGCCCGATGCCTTCAAGTTTCGCTAGCTTGAACTCGAACGTTGCTTGAACACGGACTAGTATTGTCGGTTACTGGTACGTATTGAGCGTTGAACGTTGAACGGTGTTTGACCTTGGGCGAAGCAAAACCGACAAACTCAGACAATGGGAGTGTCCTTTGGACTCCTTTCAGCCAGCTGACATGCTGGTGGACTCGAACCAACTCTTCAACCTGGGCACTTTGGGCACCCAGATAAATATACGATTCAAATTGCTGAGCCGCGCTCAAGCTCATCTTCTGTCGATATGTAATCGGGAATCTAGGTGAGTCGGAAAACTCCACCTTCAACGCTGTGCGCTCAAAGGAAGGGTACCAGACCACGATTGTTCATTATCATTTCTGGTGGGCGAGGGATTCTAGAACTTTCAATCTGGTCAATGCTCAATCCGCTTTGTTCAAATTGTTCAACGCTGTGATCTCTGCCCCACCTCTTTGCCTATAAAATGTGTATCTATGGCCATGGGTTGAACCTCATCCTGAACTGCATCTTACATTTTCAATGTCGCACCTCTATACATGCGTCACACCTCATCAGCTCATGTTGAGGCCGGCTTCTCGTAGCTATGGTCACGTTCGTACCATGTCAAGTCTTCCATACGCGTAACTCACGCGTTTGCTTAACAGCCCTACGCGTCCGACCCAAATACAAATCTGTTTCAATGCACTGATGCCCATATGCCCACCTATAAGCCTCAGACTGGCTTGTGGTACCCAGACCCACCAGAACCGCAACGGCCATCCCGCTTTTGCCCTCCTCTCACCCCACGGTCCGTTCTTGACGGGACCGCTCCCATATGCCCAATCCCTGCCACAAATGAACCCATACGGCAGCGAATCTGGGAACGCCTCCCGAGATCAGCGCACATCACAGAGCAACGGGCTTATCAGACTATCACATTCACTGTACAGGGTGTCCCTGGCCCAATGCTCAAGGATCTTTTCGAGGGTCGTGTCATCCTTGACGGCGCCAATGACCCGGTCTTTGAGAAACACGGGTGGAGGTCTACGAATTGGGCTCTCGATGTTAGTCTTTCTTCGATACATATAGCAGGAGTCGTGTGCTGACGATAATCGCAACAGTGGCCGGGGTTCGACTATACCCTTAAAGGGCAAAGGCTACAGGCCCACGACGATTGCGGGAAACCCTTGACGCGTGCTGTACTGGCGGAAGGGCTCAGTGCGATGATTGGCGGGTTCCTGGAAAAAGCTCAGGCTGGTAAACACGTACGTTTTCGTCGATTTTGTCTCTGGCATGCTCGTGATGATATTGGCGTGCAGAAATCCATCCAACAGCGGCCCGGACATGAGAAATGGACGATCGGCCGATGTCAGATTCGTTTTGAGCATATCAGGCTGTTGTCTATGCATTATTATAGGAACGTTTGGGTGCCAGAGTTACTGATTGAATTTTCAAATCATGCTTAGCGCTGGATATCGCTAGATACGGATGCTTGGACTTGTTAGTAATTATCTTGCTGGGCAAATATTGACACACAACGTCCTTCCTGAGCCTGAGGCCAATGTCAATCAAGATTAGTGCATGATTCCCAGTATTTTTATTCTGACTGCAGCTCTGCATTCAAAGTTGTAACATGCTCAAGATTCCAGCATTCGCGCAGTACCCGAGTCCGTATGTACCGACCCATTCCAGAGTTAACCAACGGTACGGAGATACAGATTATTCCCGAGTCGCTTCAAGTTGCCCCTATGATGCTTCTCCGAAATTTCATGATGTCATTCAGCCGCGGTCGGGGCAAGCTTATTGGATTCGTGGAAGAGGTAGACGTCGGTAGACAGTTGTACTGACCGATTTTATATTTCCAGACAAAGTGTTGCCGTCACGGTTCAGTTGAGTCCACATGATTTCCCTCCTGCTATTGATATATGGGTGCCATGTTCAAACAGACATCGCTAAGTCCTCGGTAATAGGCTGAGCGCCGGCCCTCGCCTAGGGGCTTTACAAGCTTGTGTTATACCGCCGATGAATAGGGGACGGTGTGCAGCGTCATTTCTTCGATGACGACATGAGCCCGGAGGGATAATTCTCCGTCCGGAGGGGTATATAAGAAAGGGGGGATTCCACCTAACTTGCATTCACAATCTTACAACCCACGTCCATCAAGCTTACACCAACTTCACACTTTTACACTCCCAACACTCATAAATCGTCATGTCGGATTTAGAACACGACCAAGTGCTCTACTGCTCCATGCACGATAAATACTTCCTCACAAACGAGCTTCGTGCAACACATATTCAGTATTCTCGCGACCATCCTTACTGCGAGACTTGCGACCGCCGTTTTCTTAACGGTAATTCTCTTCGTAATGTGAGTCAGAACCCAGCTATCGTAGACCCGCAGCTAATTGTTATCCGTCTGAAGCATTACGTCCTATCTCGCCGTCACCATTACTGTTCTCACTGTCGGAAGATGTTCAAGACTGCTGCGGGTTTTAGAATGGTGTGTTCGGTCTGCTCATCGTGATATAACACAACGTAACTGAATACCTCATTCGCAGCACGTTGAATATTCTCCTGCCCATAGCGACGACAGCGATGATGATGATGATGATGCGGATATCGATTCGGATGCGTACCCTGAAGGCTGGGAGGATCGCCTAGGGCCCATCCATTTTCCGAATGAGGACAAGAATGATGATGACGAGGAGGAGGATCAATCGTGGTTGGATGTCGACTGTGCGGCCGAGGCGGATACTACACTTGTAGCGTCATCCTCAAGCACAATCCTATCTACGGTACGAATCTTACGCTCCTTTTCGACGTAACGACGAATCTGATTTCTTGCACAGAAGATTGAGGAGCATTGTTCGGTCGAAGACGACGATTGCGGCAAGCACTCTGCTACCCGCATTGTCGAATATTCGTGCCCAATTTGTTTCTGCACGCCCCTCACAGTCAAAGCCACTCGATGCGGGCACATGTTTTGCAGTCCGTAAGTTGCCAGACCTTAGCATCGACTAGTCGTTGAACATCCTTTGTTCAGATGCATTCGCAGGGCACTCAAGGACTCGGAAACGTGTCCTGTATGCCGTAAAGGAGCGAATACGCGTCAGCTGCGCAAAATATCCTTGGTTGTTCCCGTTTGTTAATTCTCACAATTTTGTACTTGGACATAAGTTTCTCGGACTATAACATGTACCAATACTGAAAAAAAGGCCATATCTTTGTTAATGTTCTGAATAACTATGTACGGCGTCCATTTGCTCTCGTCCTGACCTCATTGGCAGTTATCTCAACTTTTCTTCGCACCCAATTCCTGCACGTCCGCAAGTCATCCTCTCCGAAATAGTTACCCCAACTTTGTTTTTACCCACTCTTTGACCGACTTTTGGACCGACTCCTTTGTGGTCAGCTTGGGACCAGACAAACAATCTCCAGATTTCCGATAGTTCACGTATTCCTCTTGAGATGCACGGAATTCTTTCGTAAGAAGTGTACGCGTCTCGGACATCTTGGGTGGAGGAAGAGGATTCGAAGGGGGTGCTTGGTTACTAGAAAAGGAGCTTGATGCGTGTGTTACTGCTCTGGCACTCTGCTTATTGCCACGAGCGTACAGCTCCTCTCGTGCTTGCAGCGTGTTGGGTGTCCTTGAAAATGTGTTAGAACGCCCACTTAAATGCTGCCCCAACTTGAAGAAACTCGTACCACACAACTGGAGCAGCCCATGTGGAGGCGACACTGAGGGATAAGATGACCGTGGAAATACGGACCATTGTGAGCGTTTGCAATTGGTGAGAGGGAATAACTTGTGGATAAGGCGTATGGGTTTACGGTTGCCAGAACCGAAGAGTACGTCGAAAATTGAAGTTCAAGGGAGCTCAGCTAAAAAATTAGAACCATGTTCATCCTTTTATACGTTTAGATCGGGCCATTGCCACCGTATGATGGATAAGAGCGAAGGTCGCAAAAAAAAAGGGTTCTACCGTCACCCGGACCTCAGCGTAGAGGGCGGAATTAGTTCTGCCGATAAAAATGGCGGGAGACGGTTTGAACTGCGAGGTTTCGAAAGGGGTTGCCTGTGAATGCATGAAGGGATTGCAAGGGAGTGGAAACGTTGGTCGAAAACTGACTTGAGAAGCATCCAAAAGTTTCGTCTTTGACCGGCTTCTCAACACTTGGAGAACTTCGCGCAAATTATTCTTCTATCAACAAGCCCGCGCTGATGGTAAACCTGGACATCACCGGCACGCCCATATGCCCGTTCGCGCAGATTCCTCGATGGCAACCGATCTCGGCCAAAACGGAGTGGCGCCAACAACTATCTCGAACATCTGGTCAGCCAGCCTAGATGAAATTGATGAGGGAGCTGGAGGAAGACACGTGAAAAGATACGGGTAGCGAAGTGGATGGCAGTGAAGTTCTTGAAGGCCGCATGCCCTTGACAAACAGGCGAATGCTGTGAGTGCGAGCTCAGATCTCAGTTAAATTTTTAGCACTGAGATAGACCTCAAGTTTGGCTTTTGCCATAGCATACGTCGCCGTTCCATTTCTGCTGGCAGATCTATGAAAAACCAACCCCACAGTCCGGGTGAAGCTTACCGGTGAAGGTGGAACCCATTTTTTACGACCTTCGCTTTCTCTCGGATCAGACAGCCCGTTCTATAAGGATGAAAGGATGCTGAACAAAATTCTTTTGTATACACGTACTATACAGTCACTGCGATTAGAACGCGGCTTTTCTATCTTCCCAGCGTTGTCAACTTCTTAGTGACTTGCGATCTTCTACCCTTGACCGTGGACTCGGTATGTTACGAGTCCACATTTCTGTCGATTGTTACTAATAACTGTATGTGCAACGTCCAATTGCTCTGGTCGGCGTCAACATCTCGAAACAAAGCCTTGATTGCTTTGGCCGACAGTCTTGGTGTTTGCAATTCCAACCGGAAAGACACGATCCGAGAATGAAGCAAAGATTGTCGTCGGAACCAATGACCGTGAAATGCCACGTGGCGAGAGGCCTCAGAAACTGGAGACTGAGATAGACCAAAGAGATACTCGGAGAGGAGTCAACGCAAGGTGATTAGCTTTGCTAGTGTTACAGAATTCAAGTTTGAGGTTTTACAAGTCGATACAAAGTGATCCGGGAATGAAGACTTGGGCATATGCTGTAGTGCATCCGAGAGTAGTGACTTATTCCTCGTCAAAATCCTCGAGTGCGATGATCGCCTGAGGCTGGATCTGGTGTAGAAATATATATTCGTGCGGATTCCACGCTACGTTTGCGATGAATGCGCCAATGTCTGTGATCAGGGTGGCCATGTGGTATATTTCGATGGAATCTGGTACCCTCGTGGTGTCGATGGTTGCGATAGGTACTCCGCTATGACCCATGTCCACTCTCTGCTCGGCATAGCGTAAAGCTGTATCGTAGCATGCTGTGGTAGATATGAAAGGAGTGGGGGATCGATTTGCCCAGTTCATATGTCAATGCGCGTCGGGACGAAAGGCACCGTAGAGTGAGCCGGCCTCGAAGCGTGGAAGTAACTGACAGACTGGTCGTCGTAGACGCGATAGAGGTATCGGGGTATGTCCATCTCCAAGATCAATCAGGCTGATGTTACGACTGGCGGGTTGCAAATTGTGAATCATATATGTTTGAAACGGTGGTACAAACTTACTGAATCCTCCAGGGTCGTGGGTGTGCAGAGCCATACACTGTAAGTGTGGGTTGATGACCACGAGGACGTCTGCTGCGAACCGTGACTGATCTGCCCATTCCAGCACTCCAGCGCTTCAAGAGCGCTCATGTTTATCTGGTGGGCCGTTCAACTTGAAAAATAATAATAGTGTGATAAGTGAAGATAATTACCGCGACCATCTGCTGAAAACCATTACACTTATATTTGCAGACTTGGATGATGGGGATATTTGAAGTCTTCCTGTGGTTGCAGTGAGCGGCTTCATCGGAGTGTGAAATATATAAGCCCGTTCACTGTCCACCGCGATGAGCACGACCGACGCATTGCTGGCTCTCCGACAGGCTATCAAATTAAACACGCCCATAACCTATGCAGTAGAAGGCGAGCAGTCTTCCTCACTTCTTTCGGCAACACACCTCGTTCTGTCTCCAACATGTTCTTTGCTAAAGTCCAGCCCGACTCGCTACCGGAGACCTGGGCCATCCACAGTGACCGAGTCTTCAAACCCACAGGACTTCTTCTCCGTTGAGGCAGTTTTCTTGGCATGGCTTCTGCGTGATGCTCCGGGAGCGGAGTACATGAAGCAAGCGAGAGAGAATGGATTGGCGGTTGGCTTCGTGAGCGTAACGGAGAGGAAGGGCATCGTGGATTGGTTGGAAGGAAATATAGCTGATTATGACCGCATCTTGCCTATAGTAGGTATGTATATCTCCTTCATGTCCCTGGCTTCACCAGACGAATCCATTTTCTTCCAGCCGAATCTACAACTCCGCCGGGGAGTCCACCCCATAACAGCAGCTTTTCAGCGGCCCCCTTTTCATCCCCTCACAAGTCCAGTTTAACGGAGGCCTTCTCATCGCCGTCAACTCGACGATACGTAGCTGATACCCAGGATGTCGAAATTGTCAAGAAAATCAAACTAAACGAGGTTGAACTCAGAGATCGGAACACGGTCTTGCGTGGGACGAAGCCAAACGTAAGTCCGAATGCACTTGTGGAGTTTGTGTGTAACCGAGCAGTCCGGTGTTCAGAATTTTTCTGCAATCAGAACTGTGTACTTTGAGAAACTCAAAAAGCTCAAGGAAGCTAGCAAGGCTGGTACCGTGGTCTCGGCTGCTGTCTCTGCAACAGGTGAGTCAAGCCCAATTTCATTCTTGTTCCACTGAGCTAACTGATGACGATGCAGATGCGAAACTGCAAGCACGCAAAGCTCGTGAGCAAGTTCCGATGCAATCAAGCTTTACATAGCTGATGTTCTTTTGTTATTCCAGGGAATAATTACCCCATTATCATGATTTCCTCCTCTCCCACAGCCCTAATCACAATGCACAACGTAAAACGTTTCCTTCAGGAATCTACGTACGTTTTCCCTTCTGGCCGCCGCGTTCCTTACCTCCTGAACGGTATCCTAGATTTGAGCCTTCCCAAGATGCCCGCGCCCGTGCCGCCACTGAAGGGAACACCCGCCCTGAAGATTTAATTGCCATATACCGCAAACGGACGCATATCGACCCTAGTGGGAAAGAAACCGAAACGCAAGCGCGATATTTCGTTGTGGACAGCATGGAGGCGTTGGCGAAGTTTGGTGGGGATGCGTGGGATCGGGTTGTGTGTGTGATGACGACGGGGCAGGCGTGGCAGTTCAGACCGTATAAGTGGAGTGAGCCGAGGCAGCTCTTTCATCATGGTGCGCGTTTCCTTTTGTGTATTGAAGGAAGTACTGAGGGGTTGTTAGTCAAGGGCATTTATGTGACTTGGGCGAATGATCCGCCAAATGCCAAGATCAAAGACTGGAATGTGACTGAGTTGAAGGCGAGTTCTCATATCTGTACTGAGATATGGTACTGACCAGTGGCGTTTAGATTGACCAACACCGACGCCATGTCGATAAGTCTGTTGTTGCTCACTTCTGGAAGATATTAGATACATGGTCGATGGCCAACAAGCCATGGCTGATGCAGGGATGAACGTACTCAAGGTTGTGCACGGACCAGTCATGTGTAGCTTTAAAGTTGCCACTTTTTTGTTTTTCTGGTCTTTTCAACCGCACTCATGTCAAATTGCAAACTACAGCCCTCTTATTTTCTACGGCTAGTTTGTGCCAAAGCAGAGCGGACAACGACTTTCGAATGTCTAAGTGCTCGACTTGTGTCGCGTTTTCCTGGTCGTTGTATTTATTAGGGGAACAGAGCCGGCAGTTCAGACATAACTTTGTATGAATGAAATGTACACGTAAAAGCCGAACGCTTGTCGTCACATCCGTTACACTGCCAAAATTGTGACAGCAAATTATATAATTTCGCGCAGCAAGTCTTTGCGCACAACCTCGACATGTCGCAGTGGGGACAAGGCCAGCCGGGCTTCCAATACCCTTTACAAACTGGGTTCCATCCCGGGGCCCAGCCCCAGTTTCAGCAGAATCCACAATTCCAGCAGCAGCAAGGTCCTCAATTTCGACAGCAAACCCCGCTGTTCCAACAGGGTTTGCCAGTGGGACCTGGGGTCATCGGTGCACTCGTTTCGCAGCAGACGGGATTCCCTGCTCAGCGTCCGGGTGGGTTTCAGCAACTGCCCCAGCAGACCGGCTTTCTGCAGCCTCAGCTTCAACAACAACCTCAGCAGACCGGTTTTTTGCAGCCTCAGCCGACCAGCTTTCTGCAGCCCCACCTCCAACAACAACCTCAGCAACTACAGCTGATGTCTAGCACATTTATGCCAATGAACAGTTCTGCGCCTTATGGAGCGGGTGGTGTGCCTCAGCTTGCTCCGCAACACCTACCTGGCGGTCTTTCTTTGCAGCAATCGTTCCAACAGAATAATCTGGCACAGAGGGGCACTGCGACGCCCAAGGTGCCGTGGACGTTGAATAAGGAAGAGAAGAAGAATTACGATTCCATCTTCCGAGCTTGGGACTCGCAGGGCACGGGTTTTATTAGTGGACAGGTTGCTCTGGAGGTGTTCGGGCAGAGTGGACTCGACAAGCAAGATCTCGCTCGCATCTGGTACGCAGATCCACCTATCTAGACGTTGATGCTTTCGCGTTCTGACAATCAATGATAGGACACTCGCCGATATCGATGATCGTGGAAAGTTAAATATGGCCGAGTTCCATGTCGCCATGGGTCTGATCTATCGTAGTACGTATCTCGAGCCGAGCTTGTCCTTTTTTTTTTCAATGCGAAAGCTAAATTGTGTTCTGTTCAGGACTGAACGGGAATGACATCCCCGAACAACTCCCTCCAGAGTTGGTCCCGCCTTCTTCTCGCGACCTCGATAACTCCGTTGACTTCCTAAAACAAGTCCTTGCGAATGAGAGCCGTTCACGTTCCCCATCCAGCATCGATACCCCCATCTCCAGAATGAAAGAACGCTCATTCAACAGCAAATCCTCCCCAGGTGCTGGTGGCCGACAAGATGCCACAGTGTACAAGCACACTGACGCTGAACCCCCTGGCGGCGTCTACCAATCTCGGTCTCGACATGTCGATCGTGCGGCAATCCGATCTCGCACCGAGGATGATAGTCCTTCTGCAGATCTGTCCGATATGAAACGCCAGCTAGAAAACACGGCGAAGATGCTGGATCGTGCTGCAGAAGCCGATGCGTCTCGAACCGCGGAGGATGAGGCACTTGACCGGGAGATGGAAGATCTGAGGTATCGAGTCAAGAGGGTGCAGGAAGATCTGGAATATGTCTCACGTGGTCCGAGAACTACCTCGAAAGATGAGGAGAGGCGGAAGTTGGAGCGCGAGCTTCTCAAGTTGATGCACGAGCGTGTGCCAGAGGTTGAGAGTAAGATCGAAGACAGAGCGCGCCGGAGGGAGAGAGAAAAGAGGGAGTGGGAAAGGGAACGTGACAGGAGGAACGATCGTTTTGGTAAATTCGACTCCAAGGAGGATCGGTATTCGCCATCGACGAGGTATAGAAGCAGAGAACGCGATGACGACGGTCGTGATAGAGCCTACTCACGAAATAGTTATGATAGACACGACCGTGGGGGATCTTACCGGCGTGATCGCTCGCATTCCCGTGACAGGGGCTACGAGCGACCCCTCACTCCACCTGCTGCACGTTCACCCCCACCCCCTCCAGCTCCAGCATTATCGGTAAGCAGGGCTCCTCCAATGTCGCCGAAACCTACACCCTCGCCAGTTCCCAACACCAAAAGTATGACTCCGGAGGAACGCCAGGCTTATCTCCAGCAGCGTATCAACTCACGGATGCAAGCCTTGGGGCTTAATGTACCGGGTCCGTCATCCACTTTGGATTCTGCTGTGGAAGACAGACTTGCACAGGAAAAGAAGGAGGCTGAGGAGAAGGTTCTGCAGGCGGAGAGGCAGGCTGAAGAGAGGGAGAGAGTGAGGAGGGAAAGATTGGATGGCGAGAAAACTTTGAAAGAAGGGAGGACTACTCCAGCTCCGGCGGCGGCTCCTGCTCCTACCCGTACCACGAGCGCCCCTGCACCTACGCCTACTCCAACAGCGAGGCCTACGCCCCCTACGAAAACGCGTGCACCAGCCCCGCCCCCACCAAAGAAAGCACCCCGTCCCCCCGCCAGCCGTGCGCCTGTGGTACAAGCTCCTCCACCACCACCCCCTGCTCCAGTTGCTGCACCGCCACCGCCAGTTGCAGCCCCGGTGCCTCCGCCTGTCCCTGAGGTCGATCCTGAAGAGGAACGAATTCGTGCACGGGAAGAGGCCCTCCGTAAACAGCGTGAAGCCCGTGCGGAAAGGCTTCGTCAACTTGAGCAGGAGGAGGAGGAAGCCCAGCGTGCGGAGGAGGAATATCGACAACGAAGAGCAGCGTTTTCGAAACACTCGACGCCTCCTTCAGTTAGTCCAGCCCCACCTCCACCTGTTGTTGTCCAGCCTGCACCCGTCGCTGCACCACCGCCCCCGCCCCCACCAGCAGCCCCACCAGCAGCACCTACACCCTCAGCAGCGGAGAAATTGAGCACAAACCCCTTCAGCCGTCTCATGAAGGGGGGTGATGTTTCAGCCCCAGTCACACCCCCATCTGCACCAACCGTCAACGGCAACAATCCATTCTTCCGGAGCCAGACTGCACCGCCGCCGTCCAAGAGCCCTACTCCAGCTGCAGTCAAAACAGCATATCACACCGCGCCAGGAAATGACGATGACGAATCATGGGACGAAATTAACGAAAAGGATGAAGACGATAGCAGCGATGATGAAATCACTTCTTCGAGGAATACTCGTACTCAAATTGCCCAGCAGCTATTTGGCAACATTCTGCCCCCTGCGCGGCCTCAATCTGCTGCTGCGGGTACGGCATCGGCACCCATGGCTACACCCCCTGCGCCACCTCCACCACCTCCAATTGCTGTCATTCCCTCTGCGCCTGCACCGCCTGCAGCACCACCGGCACCACCAGCACCATCGGCCCCAGTTGCTGCTCCCGCAGTTGGAGACGTGAGTGCACTAATGCAATCAATACATGGCGGTCTCAAGTTGAGAAAGGCACAAACCAATGACCGTAGCGCGGCCCCCGTTTCGGGCAAAGTCCTAGGAGATAACTCACCTCCACGTATTGATGTTGCTCCAAGGCTTGCATCCCCTCCTGGTACTGCTATGGCACGTCCGCCCATGTCTTCTCGGATGGATCCAAGTCACAGACAATCGGTTGATTGGTATGCGGGCCTTGCAGCTGATGAGCGAACTATTGAACACCTTCCCGCCACTGCTGAAGAAGATGAAAGGGAAAACAGTGGGCGTGACGAATCTTATACAGCCATTCCAGACATTCAGTTGGTGGTGCCCACCGAAGAGGAAGATCCGATGGCCGATGTGGACAAATCTGTTGGTGAGTATTTTGAACAAAAACTCGAGTTTTAGATTCACCTGCCTCCTCTTTCCATAGAACACCGTGTCAGGTCGCTATATGCTTACGACTCTCAACGACCATCAGACCTATGTGAGCGTGGAGAGATCCTTGTCACCTAGTGGTATTGACACGCCCCTCTAGCTTTCGGAGAGAACCTCATTCTCGTTGCTCATCCTTCGATATCTGGAGGTGATTGGTGGTACGGAACCCTAGTGCGAGACGGAAGTTCTGGCTTTTTCCCGAAGACTTATGTGCAAACCGTCGAGCAGGGTGTGTATTTCTGTATGTCTCTGATTCCATTCCATTTGACGTGGCCTGTAGTCAAAGCCCGTGCACTCTACACTTATTCAAGCAACAACGCTGATGAATTAGCCTTCGTCGAGGGCGAAGAACTTTCCATCGTAGATACCAGTGAGGGGGAGTGGTGGAAAGCCGAAGAGGACGGCGAGGTTTTCATCGTCCCGGCGGCGTACGTGGAGGTTGTCGAGGGTTAGTGGATTCACGTTAACTTAAGTTCTCCTGTTTACAACTTGTCGACAACAGGCTAAAGTTCCCTTTTTCTCTTTTGTTTTCCATGTACACCTCAAATAAAAATTGCTGACTTCGGAATCACATCGTGCCCAAATTTTTTAGTCAGTGATAAGGCCACGTTACGACTCACCGATGGGATTGTCGCAGCAAGCCCAGTCAAAACTCTTCAGTATCCTGATTTTGACAGTGCCGGGATTGTAGGCGATGACGAATCCGACTATACGGATGATTCTGACGACGACGACTCTGAAGAAACCGACGAGGAAAGTAACGAAGCAAGGGAGCATGAACGCCAGCTAGTTCTGGAAGCTGCTGGTCTCATTGTCAATCAGGAGGTGAAACCTCCCCTGAATCTTTTACGCAGGAGGTCCACCCGCCGTCCAGCCCCTGTTGCCCCTCAACGATCGTCAGTCGTATCCAATGCTTCCACGAAAGAACTACCACGAATTCCGGAACCAGAGATAGTTGACCACGCGACTCGGTTAGATGATGCTTTCGATCGCTACGAGGCCTTCAGACATGCGAATGGAAACATGAATCGCATGTCAGTAACCTCAATCATCTCGTCGGAGACGACGCCTTCTTCCCCGGGGGTTTCTGCGGTATCGTTGGTGTCAAGCCCACGAGATAGTGGCTATTCGAATCTTTTGAATTTCCTAGGGCGCAAGGCTCCTGTCAACGATGCAGAAAGAAGGACAATGCCCACAATATCTGCCCCTATCATGAGCCCGACCACCCCTTCACGAGAAAATAGTCCAGCGTTTGGTACTGTAGGTGTTCCAGCTTTGGTTGTGGATGTTTCTGACCAGTTTTAGTCTTGGGCAAGTCTTGTAGATAAGACCGCATTAGAAGAGATTCCACTGCGTGAGCGTCGTCGGCAAGAGGTGAAGTTGCAACAGAACAATGGTCTCAAGTTGCTTACCTGTGACTTCTGCAGATAGTATTTGAGCTTATCACGACGGAGGCTGCTTATGTTAGAGATCTGCAGCTTATTGTTGAGGTAAGGTGGTAGTGACCAGCAACCTATTGGATACTGAACACTTTCATAGGTTTTCTACTCTACTGTGCTTCCCCTGTTGGAACGAAAGGCAGTTACCGTAGTCTTCGCCAATGTTGAAGAAATCCTCTTAGTGAATACGGTACGTAATCATATAAACCAACAAAGATGGCTGCTGACATATTTACCAGACGTTTTTGAGCTCACTGGAAGATCGTCAGAAAGAATGTCGTCTGTACATTGATAACATTGGAGATATACTGCAGACACACATGTCGAATATGGGAGTATACATGGTAAATTATACGACATTCTTCCAAGACTTCTTGGCTAATGAGTCGAAGGAATACTGCGTCAACCAAGGAACCGCCATCAAAGTCTTACAGTCACTAAGAGACTCAAACCCTGCCCTCGCCTCCCACCTGCAGGTATATACAGCGTAATTCAGGATCGGATCCTTAATTTAACTCCAGGTTACAGCAACTTCGAGACGATCCAAACGTCCGCAACTTGGATTTATCAAGTTACCTGCTTGTTCCTAGTGAGTGCATTTGCATCTTAAACTCGCCTGTTTTGCGACTGAGATGTTTCCTTTCAACAAGTGCAACGATTAACCAGATATCCTCTCTTGATCCGGCAGGTGAGTGGTCGGTTTGGTACTCTATTAGTGTTTTAATTAGAAAGCCAGATTTTGAACCACACCGACGATACGGTACAAGACCGCACAAACATCGAAAAATCGCTCGACATTGCTGAACAAATTCTCAATCATATCAACGAGACTATTCGAGATCAAGAAGGTCGCGAAAGGCTCAGTGATATTTCAAAGTATCTGTGGATCGGTCAAGGGTGAGTTCGACATGTGTGTGCCTTGCTCAGTGCTATTGATCATATTCGTATCAAAGCCGGCTTGATTTGACTGCTCCCACTCGTCACATGGGTTCGCGGAGACTATTGAAAGAGGGTGTGGTATTGAAAGCCAAGAGCGGACGAAAACTACGAGCGTTCTTATGTAGCGATATTCTGGTTCTCACTGACGAGGTCGCAAAGACGTTGTACCGCATGGTGAGATCCCTTCCCCTGCGCTATTAATTCGCGGAATTCATTCTCCATTTTCAGCCTATACCCCTTGCTGATGTCAAACTAAAAGAGGTTTCCAGCAGCAAAGGTGAGCAGTAATTTTGCTTGTGTTAGTCGATCAATTTTTTCACACAATGCTACAGACGATAGTGGCTTCGAAGTCGAACTGGCTTACCCTCGCGGAGGTGGCACAACGGCTCTTCGAGGAACGTCCGTCCGAGATTGTCATCTGTGGGTTGAGGCAATCAACTCTGCGATTCGGAAATGCCGTGATGCAGAAAAGCGGGCATTGCGGAAGGCGCAGAAAGGATAACTGGAATTGATACCCACTCAGGACATGCCTTTCTATTTTATTTTACACTCCGAGCCATATGTGAGCAATTGCCGGCGTCGGCTGTTTGAGTGGACCGGAAACTCCGAGTCGTTCTCTCGTTCTCTAATTCTACCGAGAATCTCCGAGTCTGTACAGAATGTCGAGCCCAGGTATGAGTGATTATACTGGTCGGGAATCAACTGCACGTACCGACAACATTGTAGATTTATCCATACCCTCGCTATTTAATGTGAAAGGGAAGATCGGTATGTCACCGTTAAATATGCAAGATTCGAAATGCTTACTAGCATCTGCACGCTTCTAAGCTCTTGTAACAGGAGGGGGTTCCGGCATTGGAAAGATGATCGCTGCGGCCTTGGCGCAAAATGGGGCGAAAGTGTATATTGCTGCACGAAAAGAGCCACAGCTGAAGGAGGTGCGCCCATATATGACACGGTGACCGTTCCTAAGGCTCAAGTCCCGCCCTTACATTATGGCTCTTCAAATTGCGTACTTCCGGCTTGAAAGGCAGCAGAAGATATTAACAAGACGGCCTCAGGCAAGGTCGAGTTTATCGTAGCCAATGTCGGGGTGCGCCTGCCTCTTTTTTGCTTGTACCATATGGACGAAATTTTTACGCGACACGATTTTTATTGCTCTTCAGAACAAAGCTGGCTGTGATGCCCTCATCAACGAGATTAAGAAACGTGAACCCAAACTTCACATCCTTGTGAACAATTCAGGTGCTACGTGGGGAGCGCCATTCGATGATTTCCCGGAAGCCAAAGGGTGGGATAATGTTTTCGCCGTCAACGTGAAAAGTATATTCTATAGTAAGTGGATATATATTTTTATTCCCATTACCACCGTAACAATTTCCTTGCGCCCAAGTGACTGCTGGGTAGGTCAAGTCTGTTGATATATTAGACGTCAGTACCGGATGTCGATACTACATTTTTTTGTGTATCTCTATAGATTGGCGGACCTCCTCGCCAAGGATTCTACGTCACAGGACCCGGGTCGGGTTATCAACATATCTTCCACCTCGTCTGTCGTCGCTCACTCTGAGAATTATTTGAGCGGTGCCGGCTCTGGCACTTGGAGTTGTACGTATCCTCCTCAGACAATATTTCATTGACTAATTGTTCTCAGATACCACAAGTAAAGCGGCTGGTAAGTAGTATTTCTTCTGAATTTGAGATTTTACTTACGTCTTGCCGTAGTGAATCATCTTACCTCCCAGCTGGCTGTGAAGCTTGTCGGCCGTCACATCATGTATGTACTTGGTCCGCTAATCTTACGTGGTTGTGCTTATCACCCAACTATCAGGGTCAACGCCATTCTTCCTGGGTAACAATGCACCGCTCTCAGTGTTCCGTGGCTGACATTAAGAATGATGATCCCAGAGTTTTCCCAAGCAAGATGACTGCTTGGAGCTTCCAAACACACGGGAATGAAAAAATGTCCAAAGAACAGCCAACAGGTGTGTTTTGTTCTGACATGGCGTAATGTCAACTCACCGTTATGTGTGTAATAGGTCGTCTCGGTATACCCCAAGATATGGCAGGCCTGGCACTCTTCTTGGTGTCTCCTGCCTCTGCACATATCACAGGTGCACACATTCTTCTTGATGGAGGTTCAACAATCGCTGGTCAGAGGGCAACCCCACAGGTAAAGCTTTGAGGTCATCAAAATCAATCCCAGGCCACGACAACGGCACCCTTCTGCCAGGCTTCTGGTGTTTAGAGACATTGACTGTCAGGAACTAACTTGAAATGAGATCTCTGGCAAGTGAAGGACAAGAAAATACTGTGTACAGGCAGATTGGGGGACACTATGTACGATATATGGAGATGTAATAAATATGAAACACTGTTGTGTATATTTCAAAGAACAAGAATAATTCTACGAAAGCAAAGTCAAAGCATTCAATGCTTAGCAAGTGGGGTCTGAGCAAGTGACGGCAAATTGGCATTCTCCATTTCACGGAGTCGGCGAGCGAAATTTCCATAGAGAATGCTAACGGGTGGATTTTCAGAGGCTGTTGGCGTCGCGGGCATGGGAGAGGGCCTCGAGATCACAGAGTCGATTTCCTGAGGTTTCCGACGAACGACGAAGTCTCGGAGCTGAGATCGAGGGGATCGGTCGACAGCGGGGAGATCGCTAAATTCTATCTGAATTGACACGCTTTCCTCGCCGTCTTGAGCATCGAGACGACTCCACTTACGACCCAGAGACTGTGACAACACCGGTGTATTCGTGCGACGGGCTGGAGAGACCGTGGGCGTAGATATTACGTATGAGTAGACCGGATCGTAAGGTAATGGAGGTACTGGTGGCAAAGCCGAGGGACGACTGGGTAGCCAGAAAGTTTTGAGCATATCCGTGCCTAGAAGGTTCGGGTGGGCTTCTTGGCAATGTGCTTCCAAATAATTTTGCCGAAGAAAATCCTCCGTACAACCTGCGGTAAAAATGACCTAAGATCAAAATTTTGTACAAGCCACAAGGATGACGGTTATCACTTGCCTCGGACTGGGCATGGCAGCGGAATCCGTGTCATGTGACTCAAGTTGACATGAGCCTGCAGAGCGGGCACGGAGGAGTGATTCTGTCCCAGGCATCTCGGAAGGTAACATTTGTACGAGCCCTCCTGATCAAGACCATTCAGCTGTATATTTAAAACAGCAGAAATATTCATCACCTTCATTTTAGACCTGCAGCAGTGAATGTTTTGATGCTAAAAAAACATAACTTTCTCAGTACCATGTCTGACAACTTGAACCAGTCAGACAAGTCAAACCAAGATGAATCTGGAGAACTCCAACTTGCTACTTGTTCACACCACTTTCAAAATAAATGGCATACCTGCTGCAAGGTTGACCAACTGTTAGTGACTACCCCACACTCATGCCATTCACACCTCATTGGCAATAGAACATCCTTAGCATATGTAATAGCCAAGTCATTGGGGGAAAACATGAAAAGGATGCAGCATCCAGGAAAATGAGGCCAAAGAGGAAGTTGTCACACTTACAGGGGTGTGTCACAGCTTCCTCATCAAATTCCCAGGTGATACAGTGCCTAGCACCACCTCCTCACAAGTGCTCCTGGAGGCTTTTGAACTATAGGTGTATGTAGGGAGTAGGAATTAATTAATTAATTTGAGGGGAGAGGGCAAAGACTTGCCACCAATGAACATAGATGTTCACTATAGTGCAGTTTGAATAACTTACTGAGCTAAACTTCTTACATGCACAGCATAAATACAAGTGTGGTTTTTGGCCCCAAACTACACAGCCTGAGTCGTAGGGTTGGTCATAGGTCACAGGTCCACATAACCATGTGACAGGTGTCACAGGTGCAGGTGCAGGTTGGGATTTTCCTACACCGTGCCATACTGCCACCTGTACCTGCAGTGTGGCGGGTTTTTGTGGGTTACAGTTAAATATTATTCTCACAATCTCTAGCTAATTTTATGACATTTCATTTCTTGCAGCTGAAAGTGAGTCCAATGCTCTTATTATAATAATTTTCGCAGCACAACAAGGCCAAACACCCTACCTCAATTGCCAAGTTTTCCAAGTAGCATGTTACATCAGGAAATCAGGGGGACCCTGGTATATCCAGGCGGAGTTGACAATTGGTCAGCAGGCTGCTAACCATCTGTAATGCCATAACTGGCCTTACAATCATATAATCAGTATTTCACTTTCTGAGCTGCAATTACAATATGTATTAATTATTTGAGAACATTCTCATATTGTATCAGGCTTCCAAGTGTTTGGCCTTTGATCATCAATGATTAAAATGAGACAGAAATTATTTCAGAACATGTCCACTTTGTATCAGGCTTGCAGGAGAATGACCATGTGTTACAAGTTGTTATCTTGACAGAGAAATTATTCCAGAAAATTCTCATTTATCACCAGGCTTGCAGGAGATTTCCCATGCATTACAAGTTGTTATCTTGAAAGGGAATTATTTCAGAAAATTCTCATTTTTTACCAGCCTTGCAGGAGATTTGCCATCTGTTACAAGTGGTTATCTTGACAGGAGAATTATCTCATAAATTCTCCATTTTTTACCAGCCTTGCAGGAGATTTGCCATGGCTACAGGGGATTGCAATAAAGCTGTAATTAGTTTACTTCAATGCCATTTTTTTCAAGTCTGACAGAAGCTTGGCCATGGATTATTAGCCATGACAATCCAGATGAAATTATTCTGCCAAGATATCATTTCCCGCAGTCACAACTGGGCTGCCATTATTTCTGAGATTTGTCACTTTTCACCAGGCTTTCAGGGATTGGGCCATCAGTTACATGCAGTTACAACCACAGTGATAATTATTGTCCCAGATTGTGTAGGTCCTCTATTCAAGGTCTTGTAGCTTCTCACTCCCCAATCACAACATCATTGTTTAATACATGATTTTGATTATTTCAGGAAATTATCATTTATTATCAGGTTTGCAGGCCTTTTTTATCTTTAGATTGTTAAGCTCTAGTTATTTCACAGAATGCTATCAGATCATCATTATCAGTCTCAACCGTGACAGGACTTGATTTAGCCTCAGATTAGTAATCTTAGGTGTGCATGGTCGCGAGGTGCAGTGAATAGATCATATAGATAATTTAGGAGAAAAAAGAACATGAGGGCATCATGCTCATGCACAATGCTCTCATACTGCTTTTGTGAGTCCTGCTCCTGCTCTTCCACCGCCGCTCCTCCTCCTTCGCTGTCCCACAACTTACCATTCGGGGGATGATGGTATGTCTTGGAGGTCGTGGCACATCAGCGTTGTTGTGAGGTGGGTGGTGGGGACATGCAGGCATTGTTGTAAGTGAAGTGGTGGTGTTGGTGATGATGCACCCCTTTGCTTTTATATGCAAGGGGCCTTCTCCCTGTCATTTGAAAAGTAGTTAGTAAGATCCTATAATAAAAATGCACCCCGACATGATGGTGAGGTGTTGTAAATAGGTAGTGGTGGTGGTGGTAATGCATAGGCGGCATTGTGAGTGGGTGGTGGTGGTAGGAGATGGCGGGGTGTGGGGGTGACACATTGGCATCATTGTTGTGCTGTTGGTGGTAATAAATGCGGACACATCAGTGGTGCCATCTCGCCTGTCGCTTGTGTTTGGATGGTAGACGACACTGTTGTTCATGTGGTTAGCAAGATTATCATCGATTATAGATAAAA
>QLPF01003552.1:1781-27624 GCA_003314045.1 Hygrophorus pudorinus
CCCCAATACCCACTGTCTCGCTTCAAACGCAAGACGGTGCTGACCCCCTCTGCTCATCATAAATTATATTATGTATATTATGTATATTATTTGTGATACCTGTGGGTACCTGCCCACAGGTACGGGTATGGGTGTACCCCAGGTCAAAATGGCCATACCCGTGACTATACCCGGACCCTTGGTGGCAGGTATGGGTTTTGACAGGTACGGGTACGGGTACAGCCAAAAGTACCCGTGTCCTTCACTATCCAGACTATCGGAGAATGTCATAGAACAATGAGTAAACACTGAGAGGTAAGACAAAGTAATCAGAAATGTGCTGATTTGACCGCGAACAGTTAAGTTCTCAACCGCCAAGTGCCAGAATGGCTTTGCAAGGTCTTGTGGAGCTTTGCAAGGACTTCGTGTACTTCACAGAGATGGTGGGCTGTTCATGACTGTGAATGATAGAGAATACATTGTTTCCAGACCTGTGGAGCCTACAGCTGTATCACCGGATCCGGGTTTGGGCATTTTCGCTTACAAGTACCCACAGGTATTGCCCAATATTCTATGTTTGTTTTTCTCTTTCAATTTCGAACACTAACCTTCTAATTTACTTCAGGAAATGTTCGAAAAAATTATTATGTCTATAGATGTCATTGATAAACAGCCACAAACAACACTCCTACCATGACAACCAACTGACAACTGCTCGAGAAAGCAGTCACCACAGGCCACATGAGTAGGCACACATATATCTGTCAAAATACTAATATATTCTGATAATACAGATAAAAAATTACTAGTAAATACTCGAATGCAAATACAAACACAAAAGGCCACGTCACTGGCTGCCATAACCTTGTCTCGCAAACAAATGCAAGCACCTGTGTCACTGCCCAACACCACAGCCCTTTCAGCAAAGACAGCAGATCACAAAACGGCTTTTGTGAAGTTGGCTTGCCTACATCTCCCTCAGTGGCGACGTCTCATTATCAAAGCAAAGTGGTCGGGATGAAATCGAAGACATTTTGTTGTCCTTCCATGATGCACATGCACTTCACCTAGAAGATGTCCATGTCTGTGTTCGCAACCCTGAGATAGGGCAAGATGGAGTACACACCAACTTTCTCACACCATCCCTGCGCTCAGTGAGGCTTCAGGGTGTGTGTCTACATTGTCCGTCTCTGTTGGTCGGCTCAACATTTATCAAATTTCGCAGCTTTCAGCCCACCCACGCTGCTTGTTGTGACATTATCGCCACTTCACCATCGCTTTCACATCTCATTCTTAGCAAGATCAATTGCATCCTATCGACGGACGTCGTCCATGACTTCCCCATGATCCAAGTTCCTTCTTTATGCTGTCTCACCATAAGGTCTGTATTGTCCATGCCCCACCACCGTGTGGATGCCTTCTATATGTTCTCTCCTCACCCAATCTTGATTTTCTGGAGATTTGCGGCGATCTGGTGTTCCCGTATCTCATTTGACATTTCCAGGCAGATTCCAACAGGTATTCGAATGTTTGAACTTTATGCTTGCAGAGCATCTCAAAGTCCCTGTCTCATTTAGACATTTTTCGTGCCCTTCCTATGGTTACTCATTTACAACTGATAGACACGAGTGATGATGTTCTAGCCAGCCTTCCAGACGCAGACAGAGATGCAGACAACGTCTCAGATGTGACTCCGAAGGAAGGTCTATTATGGCCCAATCTACTTGTCATCACGCTCAATACCTTGGGCACTGGACAGGCAACATTACTGTGTGAAGTGATCTCCAACTGTATTATGCATTCGCTTCACCACCAAACACCATGCTGTCTTGTGCCTGACTGCAAGACGGTATGTATTAAAATATACTTGATAAAAATAATATATATTGTCAATTCGAAGCAAAGATACCTGTAAGTACCTGAGACTCGTCCCGCAGGTATTTGACCTGCGAGTTAGCAGGTACCTGACTCATGGATCCGGACCACCCGGTGGCTGAAACCCACCAGATCTGGGTATCAGTTCTGAAGTTTCAAATACCCACGGGTTTGGATCCGGATCACCCATGAGTAGAGTCATGAAGGTCCCTAGTAGTAGTGCTGTGAAAATTCCTGTGTTCTATCTAGAAGGAAACCCTATCTGGTTGGATACAGATCCTGGTATGCTTTATCCTTCTCTTCAAGTACATTTATTACTTGGTGTGAAAACTCATATGCCTCTGCTACGATGTTGTGTTTGAAGACACTCCTAATTCTCAATGCAGCGTGCGCTAGATTGTCTTTGTTGGTATGGATTATCTTTCGGTAGGTGCATATAATGATGTGTTGGTGGCAGGTTACTCATTGGATAGTTTTTTCTTGTCTATCTTTGAGATATAGGAAGTTGGTGCATTTGTGAAATTCAGGGTCGAGGGTGTACATCCACTAGGGATTAGGGTAAAGGGGTTAGCTCGAATCTACTGTTATGGCAATGCTATAAGGTGTCCCTACAAATAGTAAGGGTGGTGAAGTATTGTGAGAGGTAGTTTGTAAGAACCGAGGATGAGATATAAGGTGAGAGGAGAGGTTGGTAGTGAGTTCTGAAGACTAAAGGGTATGCACTTTAGCGGTAATCCCAAGACATTCGAGCTGGGGTTTCCAGTCGAACTCTGGTCCTTTTATACTATGTATTACTAATACAAAAGAATACTAAAGAATACTATGGAATACTATGGAATACTATGGAATACTATGGAATACTATGGAATAGGGACACATAAGCCCTGGTCTGTGCGCTATGACTAAGTCCATCAGTATGATGTAAGTATGTATGAGCAAACTGTCGGAATGACATAGAAAGAAATGAGTAAGCATCAGATGATGGTAATTGTGTATGAGTAATCCGGATGCGTGTAGTGAAAGAATATAGAGAAAAGGTAAAGGAAAAGATAAAGGAATTGACGTATCATGACAACACTGCATTCCTCCACAGCAGTGGTCGGGTTTTGCAACAGTTTCTATTGTGGACAACTGCATATCAAGTTGTTGTCCTTCACTAATAACAGTTGGCCACATTGGCAAACAACTCCTGAGATGGGGACAGATGCACAGCTGAATCTGTATGACTGTCCACCTCACGATTCCTCATCTATTTTTCTTCTAACCTATCTAATCACGGCCTACCTTAAACCGTAAGCTAGCATGCTATCCTTACTGTACTCTCCACTTTCCTCTACTTCGTTTCTGAATTTTGCTGTCTTATTACAAAAAAACAGGCCAACCAAATCATGATCAACTGATTTCATCTCCTCTATGTAGCATATGTCACTGTCATTTGATATTCATTTCATGACCGACAATCCATGCAACCATATCAAATTGGACTCTGTCAGTGTCCTGCTCTGGTGAGCTCTTGTATTCAAAACACAGTCCTTATCTCCCCACCATCTAAAACAGTTGCAACACCTATCGTTGCCTCTCACTCTTTCCCTCCCATGCCAGGTTCTGTCACTATAACAGGGCTCATGCCCTGTCACAATAGCCAACAAGCAACTGCTGAAAAACCCTGCACTGTCACCATGGACTGTGAGATTGTTCTCAGCACAAGGCCAACATCAGATATTGAGGTCACCAATGGTGTCATGCAGTATTTTCTCTCTCTGGGCGAAACCACACCCAAAGATGGCAGTCTCTACTTTGTTAAAGGCAAGATCGCTTCCATAGAAAGCAGTGTTTGCATAGGCAATGGCTTTTATTATGATTTTGTTGTGGACGCAGATATTGTCAGTAGTCAACATTCCGCACCATTGGCTGTGCCACTGTGACTCACATTCAAATGATCTAGATGCATTTGATGCCAGAAAACTGTGATTGTCAACCACTCCTGCCTGTTGTGATTCTTGCTGCAACAGTGAGTAGGAAACTCCTCTAAATAAAATATACATCATCAAAGCAGACTGTAGGGCACTGCGAAAAAAGATGACTGCACAGTCAGCTGTGACATTAAGCAATGGGTAGCTGGCCAGCAACGGCTTGCCTACTTCCTCTGTCAATCCCCACCCAAGAACAGATCTTTTGCTGATAAGGTGCCCCTGCCTTGCCAATCCAGTGTTTTTTCTATTGTGGGCACTATAACTGCTCACACCATAGGCATGGAAAACAAAGAACCAACCCAATGACTCACTGTCAATATCTGAGAAATCACTTTTCTTGGGCCAGACACTCCCTCAACTCCAACTCCAACCCCAAATGAAGGTGAGCACAATCATTTCATCTGCCATTGTGCTCAGCGATTATTGCAGGCAAGGCACCCCACTTTGCCTGGACAAAAAAAAAAGAGCCTAGGCTCTATTGAAGAAACTACGACTATCCCCAAAAAGAAAGACAAAGATGCTGACTCAGATGAGACCATGCCAGACAACTCCCAATTCGGAGATGGCTCATCAAAGAAGTATAACATTTGAAATCATGGCCTGAGGTCATTTTTATCAAATAAAACTCACCCATTTGTCTCACCACCGAAATTATGTGATCATTGTCTCTCCTCTGCCTCCAGCCCAATGCCTCTTTCAACTATTAAAGAGAAAGCCCACAGTCATCAATGGCGTCAACGTTTGGCATATAATGATGCCCAGAAAAAAAAACGACAACAGAGGCTGTGTTGTTGGAAATCTCTCAGCCCCATCAATGGTAAATCTGATCTCAACAGTTTGCTACATGTTTGAGAAACCAATATCATTTAGACCACTTCTCACAAGCTGAAGACCTCAATGAAGATCATCCATCCCCCAAAGCCCAAACCTATGAGGACAAGCCATGGTGGGAGACATTTACAACAGGATGCATAGGAACAGGTGGTAAGGCTGAACACAAGTCTGGATCAAAAACCGGATCTTGCTGGTTTGATCCATGACAGACACTCCAGATCGTGATCTACAGCACACCTGTGACTCGCAGGTCCAGATTCAGCCCCAAAAACAGTTACCTGCAGTTCACATTGTATATTCAGCATATATATTCAATGTAAATACTTATTGCGAATGCAGCAGTAATGGTGAGGTGGAATACAATTTAAAAAAATACAGTACTCCTAATAAGAGATAAGAATTCAAGCATTTTTTTGTCTACGAAACTTTATATACCTCGCGAGGGCCGCACAGATGTCAATTGACATTGTAGTGCCGTCTTGCAAGGTAAAAAAAGGGTACCGCCCTGCGCCCGCAATGAGAGGACAGGGTGCAGGGCAGGGGTGGGTGTGGGACAACGAACGGCCACACCGTCTCGCATGTGGGCGAGACAGCATGGTGATTGGAAATTGTGAGGGTATGTTCCATACCCTCACTTGCATTGGCCCGCGAGAGGGGAGAGGTGGAGGGATGGAGGGGTGGTGGGTAATGTGGGCAGTGATGAGAGGGCTGGCAGTGTTGTGGGGAATGGTGGAGGTCGAGGGGTGGTGGGTGGTGGGCGAAGTGGGCGGTGACGTGGCCCTCTTGCGTTGGCGAAAGGGCCAGTGGTGTTATGGGGAACGATACTGCTGTCTCACATTTCAAGTGAGACGGCGGAGGTGGAGGAGTGGGGTGGTGGGCAAGGTGGGTGATGAGAAAGGTGGTGGGCAAGGTGGGTGGTGAGAGAGGTGATGGGCGAGGTGGGTGACGTGGGTGGTGACATGGACGAGGTGGGCAGTGATATGGCCTTCTTGCATTTGCAAGAGGGCCGGTGCTGTTGTAACGGCCGGTGGTGTTGTGGGCCCACCAACAGCAATGCTGTCTCGCATTTGTAGTGAGACAGCTCGGGTGGGGTTGGTGACCTGAGACAGCAGAGATGTGATGCTGCCCTCCCATGTTTGAGTGCAAGAGGGCATTGGTATGTGTTGGGGGTTGAATGCGAGACAGCGTGTTCAACCCTGATTATAACTCTATTTATTCAATATATATACATTGTTAGCAAACATACAAATATTAGTCTATTTGGTACTCACCTTTGAAGGGCCGCAGTTACCGCTATCTCGAGCGGGTGGTGGTATTGAAGCTAGGGGCTGAGTTTGAATTCCGAGTCCATCCGCGCTGTGAACTGGATTTTGCCACTTGCAGATCTCTAAATTGGGATCAGATCGAGCCGGTCCCTAAACAGCTTGGGATTTGAACCTGATCCAGAAATTTTTTGATCCATGGGTTCCAAGTCCGAGGCACCTGAGGATCGACTCGTGTTCAGCCTGAACAGGTGGCCGGCTCCGGCCTGGAACAATTGTAACAATTGTGATGTGCCCTTGCTCTGAGGAGAAAGTAAAACATTTTGTTGCTCATGAGGTCGCAATATCATGCCCCCGCTCCCTCCATTGCTCTACAGGATCTACACCCTCACAGACAGTTCGCCCACCAAAGTATCTACAAAATCCCGAAAACTCAACAATTTATTTTGCTTAATAGCCATCAGTTCTAGCAAGGGCTTCACCCATTTCAACACAGGTATTTCCCCCCCACACACTCCTCCCAGGTTAGCACTCGCCAACATGTGTTTTCAAGCATGGATTCAGTATCTGTTATGGGCCATGTCTATCACTGTATTTTTGACATCACCGACTGCACCCATGTCTTACACTGGTATCTGTATGACAGTCATGACCATATGCAAGAAGGCCAGAAACAGGACATCCCATGCCATTGGATCTTCTCAGTTAATGAAGACTTCCAAGACCATAACTCATATGTCAACTACCTCTGCTTTTTCTCCTCATGGCCAGATGACATGGTGACTGTTCAGGAGATCTCTGACCACTCTAACAACGGTGATTTCACTGCAGAAACTGTCAAGAATTGACAGTAGTGCATAGCACGGGTATAGGAAACCCGCCGGGTCATGGGTACGGGTACTTGCGGGTACAGGTTTTGATAACTATATTTCCATCGCAAACATACCCATCACCACATGGCGGGTTGGTCACAGGTCAGCGGGTCAGTGTCCATGCCTGCAACATGCAGGCAGCTATGCTACTGTACTACGGAGGTCACATCTTACACATGTACATTCATTTATATAGAAAAAATTGCATGCCTGTTCCCTCATTCCATTCCTAATTTACACATCCACTATGCCTCCCAAGAACTCGAAAAAAGCAGCCACCAACTCAAAGAAGAAACCTGTTAAAGGGCCATCAGACCCCAAGAAAATTACACCAGCAGTACAACCTCAAGATCCTACCAGATTGCGAGCTAGAGCTGCGGTCTCAAGGAAGATCACAGGCTCAACAACTGTATCATCCAGTGACCCATCATCCCAAGGGGTGTCATCACACACCTTCCAGTTACCTGGACCCATCTAAGATGGGGGAGCGGATGGTGACAAAATCACGTTAGAGATGGGACAGCGGACGTCGGCCGACATTAGTATTGTAGTTGTTAAAGATGAATCGGCCGACATAATTATTGTAGTCATAAAAGATGGACCGGCCGACAGTAGTATTGTCTTCATGAAAGATGGGTCGGCCAACCAAAGTATTGTAGTCTTAAATGATGGGTTGGCTGATGAGGACGATGAGAGTTTGTCATGGATAATGGATCGGCCAATATTGAATTATCCCATTGAAGACGGATCAGCCGATATTTCACTTTCTCATTGGAGATGGGTCGGCCGACATTGGGTTTTCTCATTGAACATGGATCGGCCGACATTGTGTTTTCTCGTTGAAGATGGATCAGCTGACATTGTGTTTTCTTATTGAACATGGATTGGCCGATATTTCACTTTCTCATTGGAGATGGGTCGGCCGACATTGTGTTTTCTCATTGAACATGGATCGGCCGACATTGTGTTTTCTTATTGAAGATGGATTGGCCGATATTTCACTTTCTCATTGGAGATGGGTCGGCCGACATTGTGTTTTCTCATTGAACATGGATCGGCTGATATTTCACTTTGCCCTTCAAGATGGGTTGGCCGCTATTGCTTTTTCTCATTGGAGATGGGTGGGCCCATACCCCACTTCCTCGGTCAGAGATTGGCCCAGCAAATCTTCCATTTTCTATCAAAGTTGACCCCGCCAATATTGCTCTGACCTCCACTTCTGGTTGTCATTGCCAGTTTGTTGACCACCAATTGGACAACACCTCCATATCTGCAATTACTTGAGCAAAACCATGGATCCATCTCAAGTCCTCACATTCACAGACACGGTCTCACAATATCTGGTTGATCTATTCAAACACCAATTACAGCAGCACCGCTTGGAAGCTATGGAGGGAACAGGGAACTCAATGCAATCTATCTCCACCACACCGATCGTCCCACCTCTGTCCCTCTCTGTCGATCTAATGACTGACTGCGAACACATTTCTCGCTGTTTAGTAGAGGCATACCGAAATCCATGTGAATCCCTCTCAGTCCCCGATCACCTTCATACATACTGATCTTCACATGATCTCAGCCATTATACCGTGGGATACAGTTCGATATTGCAATCGACTATCGATCCATGAAAATGGCCATAATGAGGATAAAGAGGCCACCATTTCAAAGGCATACCCCCCACCATCAGTCCAATCAGACAGGCCGATCGAGTCTCCCACTATGATTGTTGACATGCATGGAGTCATCCTGGCTTGGTACTTGCCGGATGTCCTTCCATCAAGCAGACAAGTAAGTCAGTATACTACTACTACGGTATGGATAAGATTTACAATGACCGTAGATGACAATGTGGAATGCCACAAGACATCTAGGCCAGATGTTTTAGAAGTACCGGCCGAAAACCGTTTCAGCCTCTTGGAGGAAGTTGTTGGCTTTTTACAAACCAGCCAATGAGTGTGTGGCACGGCCGCCTGGATGTGTTGACATGTTGCCAGCCTGGTTCCAACAGGCTCATGAGGTATGAGCTTCATCGTGCCGGTAAGAATATGTACTCATGAACCCTCAGCACATCCCAGATTGGCTGTTGGAGATCTCGGCCAGTTTGAAGCCCAGGAATCCCGACCGAGGGGCAACAAAATGGTTGCAAGCGATGTTTGAGACATCAGTTTTAATGAGCGCAATCTTAAGGGTGATGCATCCTGCATTGTATGAGAGTGGCCGAGAGACGGTGAAAAAGCTATGGCAGTACCCGGAATTACATCCGGCGCTGGACTACTGGCCATTGGTCTTCAATGCTGTGACAGCCTTAAGCAACAGAGAGACTTCATTCCATCGGGACAACTATTCCAGAGCACAGTGGTATGACCTACTAACTACGATCGGGCCATATCAGGATGCTGTGATGGAATTCCCGGGACTAGGGATGAAGCTGCGTTACAACTCTGGGACAGTGGTTGGATTCAGTGGGAAAATAGTTCGGCATGGTGTCAGAGATTGCAAGGGAGACAGGGTCTGTCTTGCTTACTATATGAGAGACAAGGTGCATGAGAGGATGGGAATTGAGGCAGCACAGTGGATGAAGGAGGCATACTACCAGATGTAATCCCACATCAGAATTCTTCAATGGAACCTGAGTGCCGCCTGAGAAGACTTTCACTGAGCTGAGACTTTCCCTGAGCTGAGACGTTTACTGAACCGAGACGTTCATTGAGCCAAGGCTTTCTGAGACAAGTGATTCCAAGCCAATCAATGGAACAAGCCATTATCTCTCGGCACAGAGAACATTGAGGACCTGAACAATGTCCCAGATGAAGTTATGGACCTAATTGCAGAGCAGGTCAATGTTGCTAGCAATTCAAGCAGATCTTTCACTGAGCCGAGGCTTTCACCACCCACACCCAATGTTGGATTAAGCGAATCATGTGACGAACCCACCTTGTCTTTCAAGCCATCATGTCTTCAGACCAATCCACAGTATATATTCAAGCTTCTCGCATCCCATCAGCACTTCAATATCTACCTCATTGGGATAACATAAAGCAATGGTGTTTATGGGAATATGGGCTGAATCAGGAACTTGTACGTTTTTCCAACAAATTGAATTGTGAACAGCGGAATCACACATCCGGTCATCAGGTGAAGGCAATGTTGGCAATCGGGAATGCCTGGGTGTTGGGGGAGAACATTGAGGTGCCGACAGTTCTGTTCGACACTGTGAAGGCAATGGATGGCTCTGGCGGGAAACTGGAGAATATCAAGACTGACACAGTCATGGGCAATCTGAGTGCTCTCTGTGATATCACGCACCCCATCTATAAGGGATGTTGGTGGAGAGGAAAGGTAGTTGTGGGGGAAGGGGATGTGTATGACGGTCTTACAACATTATATAGGGTGAGCGTCGTTCTACATGAAACTGCATAGCACAGACTGATTGCTGACATCCTGTGAAGCCGACATTCAAGGACATCAGGGGAGCCGACATCAACGGCAACAATGGCAGCGCCTTGGGATCGACCTGGCCGAAGCCAACCTCACTTGTGGAGGAAGTTGAGGAAGTCCAGTATCTGCTGCAGCAGGCGGCCACACTGAGAGCAGCCGAATTTACGGGCAAGCATGCACAGCTTCGGCAGTACAATGCTGAGATCATTGACATGCAGAGAGTATTAAATCGTTCATTGTAGGAATATAGATATTACATGAACACGACCGAATGGATAAAATACTTGCACTTGAAGTGAAGAACTTTGGCTTGCCAGGGTATGTTTGAGTACAGTGTAGGAAGAATTTGCCACAGCCACTAAAAAACAAGCTACATAGCATTCCATCACCTCACATCCACCTTGACGCCCATGTCCACCATGTTGCAGTTCAAATCGTCCATCCCATCGTCAGCACCGATATCTCAGCATAATGCTACACGTCATGTGGAGCTCATTGCTTCCCGCATTCGACTGGCTCTGCAATCGCTACCGAAAAAGGCTGACACAATGGACCATTGGAAATGGGAGCTGGGGTTAGCTACAGAAGTGGTGAGTTGTCGACTGTGAATGGAGCGACTAACTAATTCTATGGTCAGATGGAAGCCAAGATGTTGGGGGGAATGTATCGATTGAAGCGGGTGGGGCAACCTCCACCGCCACCTATCATCACGTCAGTATACAGGATCCTGGGAGGGCCGGACTCGTGGAGCAAGTTGGGTTCGCTGTCAGTGGAAGGTGATCCTGAGTTGCAGCGGGATGGAAATAAGATTGACGACAGCCATTGGTGGGCGAGAGGAGCACCGATTATGAAAACACTGTATTCAGTCATGGCAGCATCCTTCCTGGCCTCAGTGGAAGGTGTAAGTTGCTGATACCTGAATCTCAAGGCATGAAGGACTAACAACATAACCTTCAAGCAACAAAATGCCGAAGTTTTCTCCACCTGGTTCGATGAAGGTCTGTTGGCTAGGGAAGCCAAAGCAACTCAGGCCGATGATCCCATCATGGACGACGAACTCATCTCAGAGTTGATTGCCCTGAGGTTGAAAGTGCATGAGATGACGGTGAAAGGTCAGGAAGAGGTTGTGGAAAAGGTGAAACGGTTACAGGCCTATGTGTCGAAGGCAATGGAAGTGCAAGGGGTTCGGGATAGACATGCAGACATTATTTAGGACAGCAATTGTAGGTTAGACATTGAGTGCTACGAACATTGTAAGACTGGTGGGATTGCAACAGCTTTCAAGTATTAAGCTTGAGATCCTGGCATCTCCTCAGCTTTAGCCTCCAGGACTTCAGTGTCGTTCTAGGGCTCGGTGTCTTGCTGATCGGCAGCATGTCTGTGGCTGTAACATCTGTCTCACACTATAACTCTGGTCAGTCTCCAGGCCGTGCTATCAAAGCCAGTCTCAGACTCGTTCTCCTCTATGCTGTCAGTGTCACTCTGTCAGACTCTGTCGGTCTCGGTGTCACTCTGTCGGTCTCGGTGTCACTCTGTCGGTCTCGGTGTCACTCTGTCGGTCTCGGTGTCACTCTGTCGGTCTCAGTGGCACTCCAATGGCACGAAGTCATGAACACAGCAAAGACAGCAACTCCAGAAAGACGGATGTTCATGCAGAAAAAGTTGCAGGAGGAGCTGGTGAGTAACAGTGACTTCTGTCATGATTCGAATGCTGACATTTACTTTAGATAGTTGTGAAGAACATCATCACCCAGGTCTCCAATGTCCACAAGCGAGCTATTCAGGTGCTGCACTTGGTGCTCAGCGTCCGGGAACGACTGTTCATTGCATTGACCTCAAAGGAGCCTGTCGACTTCGAATCCATGTCGGAGAATGTCCCCACGATTACTACCAGCAAATGGTTTCAGCCCAGCATGAAGACACCAAAGGTTGACATCGGTGGACGGCTTTGGTGGAGAGAAGGGAGGGCGCCAAAGGCCACGACATTCACAGGATTGTCAAAAGAAGATGGGATCGTGATCAAGGAGGAGGAGGGCGAGGGAACATTTGAGATAGGGAAGGAGAACAGGAGGGCAGAAGATGAGGTAACGGGACATCCAAGGGGGATTCTGAAGTCATCGACGGAGAAATGGGTGGGCAGGAAGGACACAGAGGGGGCTTGAATACCGACGGGCATCGAGATTGGCGATGAAGAGCGGCCGAGTAAGAAGAGGAAGATGGACCCGTCGATGGGTCCATCACCAGAGTCCACCCTACATCCCCCGATATCAATCTGGACTTCCCAACGCCACACACCCCACGTCAACCAAGACGCGTCCTGGTACCCTGCATGATTGTGGGGCCAGGCCGGTCCTCCAGACCACCTGAGGTCAACACACCGAAGACACCGCGGATGAAGACAGTGCATCCTGAGGTCAACAGACCGAAGATGCCGCAGAAATCCAGGGTGAAGCCAGTGCATCCCGAGCCAGAACTGATAGAGGCGAGGGCTAGTCCTGTGTATACTGAGCCAACAGGGCTACACCGACCGGCGCAAGTGAGAAGTAGGGCCACAACAGCTGAACTATCCAAGGCTGAACCCGCCATCCACTCCACTGGTCTGGCCTCGAGGATGAGATCAACACCAGGTACGTGGATTGCAGTGGATAATATCAATGACAAACTAACCGGACTTCCAGGTTTGACCATCAAGATTCCCCTGCTGTCTTCGCTCGGGAAACGTTCTCGGTCGGAGCCGCCACCGATATTAGATGCCGAAGTCAAGCAGGAGGCCGGATATGAGCTGACAACGATGTCAATATTGCCCCAGATTAAAAACCTGGAGGCAGGACTGTCGAAGGTGCAAAGGGATTATGAAGAGCTGCGCCGGTTTATTGTGAGCAGACCTTGGGAGACGAAAACGGCATCAAGGCTGAAATGATTGTTACTGTAATATCTAGCACACACTACTAGCCTTGTAACATAAACTGTAAATTTATATTCCGGTGTTCCTCATGTTCGACTCAGATTGGAAGAGCTTGTAGTCTTCTCAAAAGCCTGCCGGGCTTGCTCGGCAAATTGCTGATACATTGTCGCCTGCTGGAAGGGATAGGCTGTATGACCGACCAATGAGAAATAGGTCTCATGGGACCGACGGCGCCATGATGTCTCATGGAACTGAAAATATGATATTGTCCACCCCATTTCGCTTTCGAGAAGGGTGGCCTCTTCTTTGGCTTGGTCATAAGCAGTCTTCACCCTCAACCAATGCACTCTGTAGACTATTTTGCACTGGTAAGAAGAAGAAATTGGTGTGGATGCCGACTAGCTCTCACATTCTTCCATCCAATCATCAGCCTCTGCATCTGCTTGTGCATCCATATTCCAAAACCAGGAGAGACAAGTGTCTCACTGGCCAGGTGTGTTTGGTGTTGCTATGGCAGTGCTAATCTTAAGGTCGCCATGCGTCAATTCCTTATATTGGTCAAGAATATCAGCAGTCGCGCCCAGGCCGACAATCTTTTGGCAGGTTGACATATATATTTGGGCTTGCTGCCTGACCTCTCCGTCAACACTACTGACCTCTGACCATGCCCGTGTTTTCTTCTGCTGTGACTTTGCAGCTCTGACATGAGTCCTGAACAAGAATGATTTTTTGCCAAGTCCAATCCTGAGGTTGTGCAGAGCGTCATTGGCCTGGCCGAGCCGAAGTTCGAGTTCCTTGTCGGCTTGCTGTGGAAAGCATTCCAGACAGAAGCATGACAGGAAATATAGCCTGCCGTGTTCAGCTAATAGTTGATCTTGTCCAGACATGAGATCAGGGAGATTGGTCATCTGAGAGGTCGGGTTGGGATCAGGCTCATCGTCAGTGTCAACTGCCGAAGCTTCCTCGGTATAGTTGCTGCAATTGGTGTTCTGTTTTCCGTCAGCCTCGGTGTCCTGTTCCAAGAGGTCCTGCAGTTCCAGTCCATTGTCCAAGTCGTGCGTTTGTAAGTATTGCTCTGCTTGCTTGTTCCAAGCATTGATCCTAGGCTGCAATCTGTCCCGACGCTTGTTGATCTCAATGTTCTGACTCACAGTCGGCCATCTTCCCGAAGACCAAACAAGGGCTTTGAGTTGTAACCTGAGACATATATGAGGTAAACCAGGATGAGACAACGCATGGTATTTTATCTCACTGAGATTCTTCGATCTTGAAACCTGCTGCAAGCCAGGCCAAGAGGCCAGTTGACCTACCACTTCGCAACTCTTCATCCATCAAAGACACAAGAATTTCGGCCTTTGTGGGTGCTATGAGTGGATCAGTAAATATATCTCAAATGAGATAGCAGACCGAATGACCTTTTTCGAGCTGAACGTCATAAATAAGCATGGAATCCGGCCGTAAAAATCTGTCGGCTTGAGCCTTCTGCTCCTGTTCTCCCCATGCTTTGGATAGCTGTTGGTCAGTGGTCGCATTTAATGCCAGGAATGCATCCCAACATTCAATGAGACGATCCTGTGCCTTTGGATATTTTCGGCACAAGGCCGGCACTGCAGTGATACTCAGTAATTATACTTCGGACCGATGGTGATATGCCCTACCGATGCCGATCAATTTCTTCCAGTTCAAGTCATTCATGTGATCATCCAATGTCTCCTGCCGATGCGCTCTCATCATCGCCCTCGTGCTACTCGCCACTTTATTCAGTGGTGCCCAGAGCGTTTCCAATATCTCCCCATCCACGCGGCCAGCTCCAGGTATGTAGTTCGGCGCAAACATCAGCATGCATGCATCTTTGTGTCCGTGCACATGAAACAGGCCGATCCCTTTTTGCATCACAATATCCCTGTCCATGTCGAGATATGGGCTCTGTCTTACCCTCTTGCCAAGATTGATCCAATACTGACACATAATGTCATACAGCACGATCACTGTCTTTGTCCCACCGAGCCGGCCGAAGGTCTGACACAGACTATAGTCCATGTTCATTTGCCTACCAAACAGGTTGTGAGCAATTAATTATGCGTTGGCATTGCAACAACGGGCCGATATTTACCTCTCACCCTTCTGGAAATCTACCACACTGTGAGGGACCCAACAACCATGCCGAGCGCATGCCGACGCACCAATCCCAGTAGACTCTAGGTTTTGTCGGTTCAGGTCACCGTCTTTGACCGCTCGGTGTTGATTGCAACTCGACTTCTCCTTTATTTCCTATGCTATTTTTAAGTGGGCATAATATCTTTGCCGTCCGACCAGAAAGGCCGTTCCGTCCGAGAGGAAGACATCATCATGAGGATTTCTGCTCTTCAACTTGTTCATTTCGAAGTTGCCATCAAGTGTCGTCGTTCTACTGTAGAGCCATGTATTTTTGTCGTCCTGCCAGTTATCAGGGATGTTTATGCCAGGTTGAGGACATGTCGGGCAGAACAGGGCCAGACCCCTGTCGGTCTCTTCGGCACTCTCATGACCGAAACCATGCCATTTCCGATACTTCAGGTCTCTCCATTGTCGGGAAACTCTCATGAGTTCCTGGTATCGATCCTGCACCCACATTAATGTATGACTGAGACATATGGACTGAAATATGACATTGAATACATGCCTTAATGGAATCAGGAAAGGCATTGGATGTGATTCTTCTCAGCTTCTGGTAGAAGTTGAAAGCCACGGTTTTGCATTCCAGATTATCAATACGGAAGTCATCGAGCACTTGGAATGTAAATGCAGTTTTAATCCATTTAAAGCTGGCTGGAAAGAGGCCCATGGAGAATAGTTGACTGTCATCGGAAGCATGGCCAAGACACCTACACCATCTGACTGGCAGATGGTGAATCCCGGAACGATCCACAATGCACAGCATGGAGACAGCCTGTTGAGATGTTGCCAGAATGTTGACAGTATCACTGAATGCTCTCAAGGGGTGTGGTGCCTGTACTGGCTCATCACCTCCCAATCTGAGTCTTCGTCATGATCAACATCCATATCATCAAAGTCCTCCAGAGGATTGAGCTCAGCTTCAATTGCACAGGGAGCTCCACCATGACCAAGGTAGATCTCCACTCCCACTTCATCAAGCCAGGCAGGCTTGAAGAACTCACCTGTCCATTGCTCAACACGATGAAATGGGTGTTTGGCATAAGAGGCTCAACAGCAGGCTGTGCATTCTACAGGGCGACCCATACAATCCAGACACCTCCAGACAGCATTATCTATGTGACATGTCTGACAGGCATCAGTCTCTGGTGGTGCAGAGAGTGAGATCAACTCATGAAGATAAGTTGACCTCTTGGGCAACCATTCTCTCAGGATATCATTCTGATTCTAAATATAATTGTTTCATGAGTTACCTTGAGTTTGAAGATAACAGGACATGGGTGTACTCATTAAAGACTTGGGCAACTTCAAGGGTTCCATTGCAATGCGTTCCCCAGTTGCATGGATGCTCCTACTATCAGTAGACGCTGAGGGGGTATTTGATGTAGAAATACGAGCAAGTTTTGGAGAATGTACAGAAACCTATCTAGTTGATACACCCCTACTAGTAATTTTATCAACCCATGTTACCCTTTGCACGGTGTTAATGGCCTTTCTCTTGTGGTGTTTCACCATGACAGCAGATGGAGCAGAGGTATGGGATGACTTGGATACCTTTCTATTATGACTGAATGTACCTTTACACAGCTAAATCAGCACAGCGGGCTGAGTGGAGGCCATTCTGCAGTCTAATTAAGGAAATTGCATGGCGATAATACAAGAGGAAGGCCTATTATGGAAATTCCTCAGTGTAGAACATCTCACCGGCTGTCTACTTTTTGATAGAGACTCGCTGCTGGTGATAATATGTTGCCATTGATATTTAGTTTGAAGGCACTTGTAACTAGTACCACCAAATCTTACCAATTGTCGCACTCACTTTCAGAAAAAAAAAACTCATCCAGTCATGCCTTCCACCGTTTTCACCAAGGACCAAGTGACAGTTATTAAAGGCTTCATGGTCGAGTTCCAGAAAGCTTCCAAGTCCAACAAGCACAACATCATAAAAAAAGCTGCCCATGCAATACTGGCTGCAAAGCCGAACTTGACAAAGCCGCAAAGGAAAGAACTTCGGAAGGTGAGTAATGGATTGTTCACTTGGCAGACTCTGTCACTGATCATACTACTCAGAGAGTAAAAACATGGATGTACAATAATGGACGACAGAGGAAGGAAAAGAAGTTGGTGAAGACACGGAAATTTTCACACCGACATGTGGTGGCCTATGAGCGAAAGGAGCAGCTAGAGGACGAGGTCCGAAATCTTTCAGGAGCCATTCCTGGGACATCAGCATATTTTGCCAAGTATCAACCTGGCCTGAAGATGGTGTGTGATTCCCTCACACAAGCCAAATTACGGAAATATGAGGATACCGCTCGGGAATGGAATGAGAAGATGCCGCCGAAAGAGATTCAGGCTGCGTAAGTTTCCAGAGGCCAAGATAACAGATATAACTAAACAACATGAACTTGTATAGGGCCGCTGAGAAGTATGGCCGAAAATACATGAAGGAGTTCTCAACCCGCATGCACCGAGAGCTCGGCATGAAGATCCTCGTGCTGAGTGCTCATACGGACACATCTGGCACCGTCTCATTCGGATCATGAGTAGCCCTATATGTAGGATATCACTGGATAGCTAACAGACATACCACCAAGCCTTTGACGAAGCGTATCCAAAGTGGGAGACGGAGGCCGGCCTGATGAGGCACTGGACAAGATATGCCCAGTCATATTTCAGTGAGTTCCATCAGTCGGTTAGGCTTGTGTGGAAGGTAACGCCTTGATAATGACAGATGAAGACCATGCCGATGGGGACTCGGGAGATGAATCCAATGATGCCTGACCGATGAGGAAACGTCGGGAACAGATTGTCTTGCAGTCAGATAGGCATGGTGCCCCTGGCTGCCCCACTTGGACAGGGAGAACATGCCGAGTTTAGCCTGGCAGAAGGACTTTATTTGGGTGTATCTCACAGCTCACTATAGTGAGTTTGAACACGATGTCCGAAGCCGATTATCTCAAGGTTGTCCCATCTACAGGGTTTGGTTCTGGGCATGCAAAGGCAACAGTGCCCTGGGTGGCGATAACTGATGATATCGACTCCCTGATTGACAAGGAGTTCCTGCCTGAGGATGTGAAGCTCGGAGAGCCGTCCAAGATGGCTAGCCAACATGTCAGGAGAGTGATTGATCATTGGCAAGACAGGAAGCTTGCAAAGATGGTACCATTCCAGTTCAGCGGATTCCAGGTGAAGGACCTTGAGAAGGGAAATAGAAAGCCTCATCGATCAACAGCAGAAGCCGGGTCGTCAAAGGTTGAGAAGAAGAAGGGGAAACAGAAAGCGCTGTCAGAGGAAGAGACAACCGATGAGGAGAAAAGTGACACCGCTCTGCCATCAAACACCCAAATGAAGCCACAGAAGAAATCAACAGGCACAGTGAGATTCAAAGTGGTACCGATGCCGATACCAACCGAGAGGAAGGAGGGAAAACAAAGAGCGGAACCAGAGGAGAATATTATTGATGACGATGGCAGCGTCGGTATTGCACCGCAATTTACCCCCAAGCCGAAGCTCAACAGAAAACCAACACCATGACCGACACCAACACTGACACCTACACTGACACTGGCACTGGCACTGACACGGATCCCGACACAGCTGTTGCCAAAAAAGCCGAGTGTCAACCAGAACCGGAAGGTAGTTTGGCCTGGGAAAGAGTCCGCGGGCACGGGGCATGACAGCATAAGGGAGGATGTAAAGGGGAAAGGAAAGGTGACATGCGGCCATGAAATGTCATCGGATAATGGTATGCAGGATCCCTTGTTGTCTGATAATGACAATCAGTCGGAAGATGATGAGGAACATGACTTCTCCATTGTCGGTGGTCCAGCCTTGGCAATGGCTCCGCCGAGACATGTCCGAGCTGCAACATGAAGTATGTATTATCGAACAGTTTGTGATGAAAGATCTTGCTAATCATCCTACTGTAGAAACATTTCATGATGGGTCCCTCATCCTGCCTACTGGAATTGTCCCGGCTCAGGCAGCGAATAAATTCGATTTCCTTCAGACATTGTGTCTGACATTGTGGTGGCAAGACTTGATTGAAAGATTGGAGAGATACGAGGTCGGTCAAGCCATCCCAGGCCACGATGCTCATGCCAATATTAACCTTGTATTCCATGTAGCCCGAGGGAACACAAGTCTGCGAGCCGATGGAGAACCGACCCCAGTGGCTGTCATGGGAGTATGACCAGCCGTCGGTGCCAGATTCATTTGATGGCGGTGATCTCGAAAGGTTCACCAACACGATCGACTGGTTTCTCTGGGCTCCTCACCTCTTGGACAACGGCCAGGCATCATTCGGCTATGATGTCATCCAGATGTGGACTCTCGGCATCAGCTTGATATACTGAGACTTGTCTGAACACTTCGAACTGAAAAAGGACTATCATGAAGCATTTGATCGGTGGATGACATGGCCAGGTGACAGGTCAGATGCCTTCAAGGCCCTCATATATACCACTTGTGATGTGTTGGATGAGGAGAATTTACCACAGAAGAAGCGAGCAGAAGAAGGGAGAGCTGTCATCGGCCCAGAGTCTGATGTTGACAGTAAGCCTGGCAGATGGACAGAAAATGCACATGCCCACATCAAAGCCGAGGCCGACCGCCATTGGCTACAGGCCAGATGAGGCCGGTCCCAGTGTATTGCCAACACAGACAAGGCCGAAACCAAAGCTGAGAGTAAAGTCAACCATCGACATCACCAACGGTAATCAGGTGGGACCAGGCATGGTGGAGAAAGTGATACCAGCAGCATGGAATGAGTCCATGCCGATCTTGATGACCAAGGCTGACTTGCAGGATGGCATCATTACTCCCCCACTCTGTGACAAGGCCCCAAGCAAGGCAACGAGCAATGCGTCCTATTTGTCTCGGATCTCAATCGTCCCGGCCCTTGTGGATCTTCAAAGAGCTTTGCAAGTCTACCAGGTACTTTTGTGACAATTTCTATTCTTAAACAACCATGCTAACAGCCCTTCCCCACAGCCATCGGTCGTCACAAGAGTCTTGCACCTAAAGGACAAGCCGAGATGGCTAACTTGGTCCTATGCCGACCACCGCCCGCCGATGAAGATGTTTGAAAACCTTGACACCTGGAAAAAGATTATCGGCTGGTTCCTATCGGCACCCCATCTGACCGATAGTCATAAGGCAATGATGAATCATGCGACTGTAGAGCTATGGACATTGGGAATCGGAATGATCATACAGGAACTGATCCAGATATATCAGGTTCGGGACCATGACAACATGGATGACTCGGTGCAGTTGATGGTTCTTCAAGACTGGGTCATGGTGCAGGATGTCAAGGCTAAGGTGATATTCACTAGAACGATGGAGCTTCTAAGAACAGAATATGTCAAGGGGCAACACGCAATGGATGATGGTCCTCAGGCCCAACTCCATCCTCAGATGCTCACCGGTCGGTACAGGACACCGATAATGGCCGTGCCAATGGCAGCTGAGCCGACAATTGAGCTACTCGGTTCGGCCTCTCAGGGTCCAGATTCTCGTCGGGCAAATGAGAGGGTGAACACGAGATCCATGACGAGTCAGGCGAAGGAGAATAGTGTAGGCAAGTCTCGGCTCGGAGTGAAGTGCAAGTTGGCGATGGAAATTCATCTTCCTGTCATTGCCGATGCCACTGACGTACCCACATGGGCACTGAAGAGGATGAAGCGTATTTAGAGTATGCATTTCATGCATGCCTTGGAAGGTGTAATTAATGATAATATTGTCCCTCTGTCAATGCTTGGCCCATCTGGGTAATCCCAATCTCAGACATTTCCGACTTCAGAATACTTCTGTGGGGAAAGATGTCTCGGACCTTGATATTTACTCAATGCCAGTCCTGATTCCTTCAAGCAAGGAATGATATTTTATATAGATATACAAAGAAAAGAGATAAAGTCAATCGCAAATAAAACAATCACAAATAAAAACATTTCTTCGGGCCGACCGACGAATGCCAAACCTCATGCCCACCCTACTCTTTGATCTCCCCTGCTTCCAATGCTAATTTGTCACTTGTCAACACGTTGGCCTGAATGCCAGTCGGAGTGGAAACGAGCGCCGCTGGTGACAACGTGGTGGTGGCGATAGCGGCCTCTGCTCCAGCTTCGGCATCGGTGATGGTACCAATCTTGATGTCTTCATCAGCTTCCATCCCCTCCTTTGACTCCTCGACTCCTTCGCCCATCACAACCTTTGGCGTGACTTCATCGACAATTGTCTCCTCCTGCTTGTCGGTGACTTCAGTCACTCCGCCGATTGCCTCCTCGGTCGGCATTGTACCGATCTTGACGCCTTCATCGGCTTCCATCCCCTCCTTTGACTCCTCGACTCCTTCGCCCATCTCAACCTTCGGCGTGACTTCATCGACATCCATCTCCTCCTGCTTGTCAGTAACTTCAGTCACTCCGCTGATTGCCTCCTCGGTCAGCACAGTGGATACCGTGGGCTGCTCAGCCTCGGTAGCCGACTGTCCTGCATCGGTCTGGATGAAAGGCCTTGAAGTAGTGGGGGATGGGGAAAAGTGAGGGGGGAAAAACCCCCACATTGGTGCATCACGCTCCGGTGTGTACTTTGATGGTGTCGCTGCGGAAGGGGGGAGTGTGCGCCCCTGGGCTGGGTGTAAGTTGTCGGCTGACATTGTGTCGGCAGTGTCGACGGCTAGTAGAGGCGTTGGCTCCGGCATTGAGGCCTCTGCCACTTCATTGTCTCTCTCAACCTCGGACCCCACTCCAACCTCCCTCATTTTCTTGCGCACTGCCATATCTCCCTCTAGTGGCGGCCGAGCGAAGCCAAACGACTCCATGATGACGGGGGGTTCTTCAACCGTCTGTTCCCCCTCACCTTCCCAGGGTTTTGTCATCACGAATTGTCGGAGCGCCTCGTATGCTCATTGCTTCGCCGATAGCTGAGCCTTCAGATACCTGATTCTGGCCACCATTGATGGTACAGTGACCTCCTCCTAGAGTACTGCGACATCGGTGGGATGCAGGTACTGGGCGAAGTCACTCACCAGCCGCATCATGATGTGGAATTCTATGACATTCGTGTCAGTTACCTTGAAGATCAGTACATAACTCGGCACTCACCAGATGCGTCCTGTCACATCTCCTGCGTCTTGGCCTTGGCCTTCCGCTTTGAAGGTCCCGGCGTGGCTGACCGAGGCGTCTGAGCCAACTTCTTCCTCGGTGCCTGTGTTTTGGTCATGGGGGGCTGACTAGAAGACGTCGACGGCTTGGGTGTACGGGCCCTCAACCTCAACCAACCAGGACACAGGGGAGAGGGGGGACTGTCGACGTCAGCAATGGGGAAGTTGAACATCTCCGGCTCCTCGTTGTCGTCATCGGTGGCCGCTTGCGCCGGTGTGGTGGGCCTGACACTGCGGCAGGGGTCGGCCTTTGTCTTCACTTGACGTTGGAAGAGGGGGCATTTGAACTTGCTCTTGTGGCAGGCCTTGCATGTCTGCCCCGGGTTGCTGACACATCGTAGCTCCAGTCATTCGCAGTGGGGACAGGGACCCACAACAGCTTCTTTGACCTTGGTGTCCTGGGCAGCTGTCGTCGAGGCTTGCGTCCTGGCCTTCTTCGCTTGCCTCTCATCCTCATCGTCAATCGCCCTCTTCACTTTCTCTCCGCCTTTCTTCCCTGCTCCTCTCTTCACCACTGTCGGCTGTTTTGTCGTCCTTGACACTTGGCCGGCATCCTCCTCCTCCTCCTCCTCCTCATCGGTGGCTTTCCTCTTCACTCCTCCCGAAGCTGGTTCGGGTGACTCGACAGCCCTCTGATTCCCCCTCAACTTGGCTGAGGGCACCAGAGCCATTTTCATCGGCGTAAATCCTGCCCTGTACGACGTCGGTGGCTGTCGTCGCCTGACCTCGGCCTCAACAACCCTTTCTTTCTCTTGCTTCTCTTCCTTCTTTTCCTTCCCAGCCTTCTCCTTCTCTTGCCAAACCTCCGCCACATTCTCTGGCTTGACCTTGACGGCGATCGACGTGTCACAGCTTCCCGGGGCGTGTGAGACTGACCGACTTGTCGATGAGCCGCCTTCCCACCATCTTGGACTGCCGGGTTCGAAAGTCGGTGTTTCTGAACGAGCCCGATAGTGTGGGTCTTCCAAAATCTGCCTATCGTGACGGGAGATAGAGTCGATGTCAACCCGGGTGTTGTGTTTGACCGCGTGGATGCAAGCCAAGCAGAGACTGAGGAGAATCTTTGGTACGTGCACAGGGCGCTGGTACCGACTGGATGTTTCCTTGATAACAGCCGTCACCACTCTCTAAAGTTGAGGTCAGTTACAGTTCTGAAAAACACCGATTTTGTTACATACCAGCTCCCTCAACAGGTGGTCCGAGATCTCATCCTTCAACTTGTCCGTAGCGTTGTGACCGGCCTTGACTGCCTCCCTCCATCGGTTTGCATATTTGTGTAGCATTTTCTGGTTTTCTGCCACTGCGGCATCGGCGAGATCACATTGTCCAGTGGTGTGAGTGCGGGCCATGTTGATTTTGTTGAGTTCTGAGGTCTGAGTGGGTAGTTTTTGACGTTAATGTGAGGGTGGCGAGAAAGGGACAAACAAGCGGCAAGAAAATAAATATCAACTTCAGAGCACGTGACCGATTCACCTTTAAGCTTATTACAACTTGTCATCGCTGCGTACTACTAGTTATTTTATCTATGCAATGGAGGAACATCGGTCTACTTCAACAGCTCTCCGTAAGGCCCTATTATATCACTGAATTTATTCAGCTGATGTCAAACCTCATCAGCCAATGTTGTATCAGCTCCAAAACATGTTCATTTCAACCTAGACGACGACTCGGACTCAAACATGACTGGGTTAGAGTTCGAGGCCTGTCCGGACATTCATAATTTCGGTAAGCCTCTTGAGATCCTCTCTTTCATGACGATGCTAAACCTTGTGAAGAGCACATCGAGTCCCATTCAGACGACATTTTCTCCTAGGGTGAACCTCATCACGCTAGTCCCAGCTCTCAACCTTGGGACCCTAACCATGGCGATGACACCCTAATGGACCTCGATTCTGAAGGTAGTGACTTCAATAATCTGCTTACCCAAACAGAGGTACATACTGATGCCGGCTTCACTCAGGCCGACAGATGCTGGATTTTCGGTGAGTCAGAATGCACCCTTCATGATGATTCTAAATCGATATGTATATAGNNGGGATCTCGGGTGTTACCGGAGTGTCAAACAGTCTCATTGACGATGAAGCCGACAAGGAGTTCGATTTTGGCACACCAGTGCCCGCGCAGGGTAAGTTTTCACCTTTACTGACAGGTAGATCACTGAACAACTGGTCGTTTTTATTAGAGCTGGACTTGCTTTCACCGAGTCCTCCTCAGGTGAAGGGGGAGATAGACATGGGTGAAGTCCAGGATGATGATGACTCCTTCTCCTTCAGCCCCCCTGTCTCCTCACCGTACCCAGATGCCGAGGATGACGCCGCAGATCCCGACTATGAGGAGGAGGAGTTATCATTCTGCCCTCCCGTCCACGTAGAGACGGACACGCCGATGGTGGGGAGTATCGAGGCCAGGGCTTCACAGCTTTGGGACGCCCTTCCTCCACTCATTCGGGATGTCCAGGCCAACGAATTGGCGGACATGGTGCTGAGCCAGCTGTCAAATGGCCATCGCATTCAAGCATCCCTGCTACTGCAGGACATGCATCGCTCGGTGGCCATTCTTCGCCTCCAAGAATGTGCCATGCAGAAGGTTGAGAATTTGCTCCGGTGATGTAAAACTGTGGAGAACGGGAAGGAGACAGACTAAGTGTGAAGGACAGAGGGTTATGTACAGTTATAATAGCATTGTAGTATTATAATTGTAAAATCAAGCTACTAAACATTACATTCCTGTAAACCAAGGGGGAATAGGAGACACCAAAACATGTAGACTGCAACCAAAGCCAACAACCGTTTGTCAGAAGCTTATAATAGTTGTCCTAAATGCCAAGACATGTTGCATGTTCAACGGGAAAATGCCATATCGGCCGATCGGGGTTGAATGGTACACTGGAATATGAGCCGACCGATCTCTAATGAGAGAATTCAATGATGAGAATGTGGGCCGATCCATCTATAATGAAGCAAGTCAATGGGAGCGGATCCATCTCCAATGAGAAAACCCAATGTCAGCCAACCCATCTCCAATGGGATGATGCAATATCGGCCCACCCATGTGCAATGTAGGCCAACCCATCTCTAACGAGAAAGTAACATATTGGCCGATCTATCTCCAATGAGAAAACTCAATGTCAGCCAACCCATCTCTAACAAGAAAGTCACATATCGGCCGATCCATCTTCAATGAGAAAGCCCAATGTCAGCTGACCCATCTCCAATGAGAAAGTGAAATATCGGCCGATCCATCTCCAATGAGAAAGCCCAATGTAGGCCAACCCATCTCTAACGAGAAAGTAACATATCGGCCGATCCATCTCCAATGAGAAAGCCCAATGTCGGCCGACCCATCTCCAATGAGAAAGTGAAATATCGGCCGATCCATCT
>QLPF01003568.1:361-11885 GCA_003314045.1 Hygrophorus pudorinus
GCCTCTCACCTTATACATCATCCTCGGTTCTTACGAACCAACTCTTACACAACTACACAACTCTTACTATTTGTAGGGACACTATTAGCGTCGCCCTAACACTGACGACAACATTACTTCAGAAGCTACTCATGCTGCACTCAAAAAGGCCGCACAAAAGCATGGTAGACAGTTTTGTCACAACTGTAAAAAGGAGGGTCACATTGTGTGCAATTGCTTTGACAAAGGAGGAGGAAAAGAAGGGCAAGTGCCTTGGCAAAGGAAGAAAAAGGGCAAGGAGAAAGCCCATACTACAGATGGAGGGGGAGATGATAGCAGAGAAGATGTAAATTCATCTTTTGTTAGGTTCAAGCAATTTACTGCAGCATCCGAGGCCGCACATATCCTTTATCCCGAGGACAGTTTAAGCTCACTGAAGACATGCTCCGAGACTCCTGGTGATGAAAGTTTAGCGTACAACACGAGTATGAACAACTGGCACCCCATCATGATTGATTCCAGCACTACATCCCATATCCACTCGAATTCTGCACACTTTGTGCCATCGACACTTAAACCTGTGTCATCAGTTGTTAAGGGATTCGGCGAAGGATCTTTGAGGATCAGTAATCAAGGGGAATTTCAGCTTTTAGCTAAGAAACCCAAAGGAGGCCATGCACGTTTGAGGCTACAAAACACCTGCCTTGTTCCGAATTCGTTGCCAACCCTCATCTCTGTTCCCAGGCTAGACGAAAATAAAGTCTACACCTTATTCGGGAACAGACAATGTGTTAGCTTTGCTAACAACGACAATGGTGCTTTAATCAGTAAGACGATCAACAATGAGAGGGTCATTCTTACCGGCGCAAAGCATTTGGACTGTCTATATCACCTCGACACCCCTCCTCGATCTAGCAAATGTTCATTCATGACTATTAATTCCAATCCAACACCCTTTGAACTCCTCCATTATCATTTTGGCCATTTGAATTACCAAGCGATTAGGTCTATGGTTCGAAAAGGGTTAGTTACAGGAATCAAATTATCAAAAACAGACCTAAATTCGATCCCCCCCATTTGCCCGTCCTGCATGCGTGGCAAACTTACCCATCCGTCTTTTCCCCCATCCAAAAGCACCAAATCCGATGTGGTTCTCAGACGTGTGCATTCAGATCTATGGGGACCTGCACCAGTATGCTCTTCAGGGGGAGCACATTATCTTATGACCTTCAGTGATGAGTGCTCGCAATGGGTCTGGGTCTATTTTTTTGCGTGAAAAAGTCAAGTGTTTGCGACGTTTAAAATCTGGTTAGCAGAGGTAGAGAGGTCAGTGGGCACCAAGCTCCGAACGTTTCATTTGGACAGTGGTGGTGAATACACATCCAAGAATTCACTGCTTACTTCAAAGAAAACAGTATTGTCCATGAAACCACCTCACCCGACATGCCTGAGCAGAACAGGAGGCTGAAACGAGCGAATCAGTCAATTTTTGACTGTGCATGGACCATCCTCATCAACTCTGGGCTCCCGCTGTCGTTGTGGACTGAAGCTGTTAGCTATATCATTTACACAAAAAACCGGCAGCTCACCTCAACTCTCCGCAACACAACACCCTTCGAAATATTGAAGAAGGACAAGCTCGATGCAACTTGCATGCATCATTTCGAGTGCGTTGCTTATCTTTACACAACCAAAGTCAGCCGCAAGAAACTTGATGACCACAGCGAGCAAGTCATTTTTCTTGGGTATACCGACACTCAGAAAGCCTTTGTGGTATACTGACCTCGACAGAAAATGCAGTATATGTCCATACACGTCCGTTTTGGTGATAGGAGTGTTGGATGCGGGCATCAGGCTGAAGGGGAGAAAGAGTTTACATACGATTCTCTTAAGTTTTCTTCTGGTTCTGTGGGTACCGCTGAAAACTTTGAGGATCAACCTTTCAGCCAGACACCCTCTACCAACAACAACATGGCACCCAAAAAACCCCAAGATCACCTCCCGGCACCTGACACCCAGGTTTTTCCACCAGCACTCAACAATCCTCCACCACACGTCCACCTGCCAATTCCGAACATTCAGCCACAACCTATACAACCAGTTAGAGTGTCTCACACCAAGAAAGATTGGGGTCCAGCCATGTGTGTGTCTGCTTGAATTGCGGCTAAATCTAAGGACATCGATGTTGGGGAGAACAGAGAGGGCGAGACAGAAGCTGAAAGGAATGTTGAGGCTGATGAGGAACCAGACCCTGGTACAGATTCATCTAATGCTGATGAAGAGGTCCTATTAGCTCATGGTGAGGAGCCCTGGTCTTACCATGAGGCAATAACCTCGCCAGATGCTACTGAATGGGAGGCCACTATGGATTCCGAGATGGAATCGATCATGTGACTCAGCACTTTCAATCTTGTAATTTTACTGCCCGGCTGCAAAACCATTGGTACGACATGGGTGTACCTTGTGAAACACAACAACACATGTGTCATTGTGCGCTATAAAGCACGACTGTGTGCGCAAGGATTATTGCAAGTGCCTGGAATTGATTTCCAGGACACCTATGCTCCCGTTGCCTCAATCATTTCCATCTGGATGCTTTGCGCCATTGCTGCCATGTTGGACTGGGAAATCCATGTTGTCGACGTCGATTCAGCATTCCTCAATAGTGAAATGCCAGATGATCAACCTGCACACGCACGTCAACCTAAAGGATATGAAACCAAAGGCTCCGAACACCTTGTTTGGTGCCTATGCAAGGCCTTATATGGTTTGAAGCAGGCTGCATACCTCTGGTATGAGAAGCTACGCTCTATCCTCGTGTTGCTCATGTTCACTCCCTGCATCTGCAACCCATGTGTTTTCGTCCGTTGAACTGGCCGCGACATTCCCATTATCTCCTCACATGTGGATGACCTTGGCTTGTTCTGTAGCTCAGTGGCCGAGCTTTGTCGGTTAAAATCTGAGATTAGGAGTCATGTTCCAATCAAAAATCTCGGAGACGCTTCTCAACTGCTTGGAATCGAGATACTTTGCAACCGCGCAGTGCAAACCATCTCATTCTTGCACAGACATTACATAGATGAGAAGGTGTGGAAATTCAGACTGGAGGGATCGAGGTCAGTATACACGCCAATGCTGGATACAGCCTGAGCTCTTGCGAAGCTCGACTCACCTGCCAACAATGCTCAGCGCAAATACATGGCTAACAAACCATTTGTATTGCTTGTGGGATTGCTCCTTCATCCAGCCATTATGACACGTCCTGATATCAGGCTCGCTGTCCAGCGTGTATCTCAATTTTGCAGCAACCCAGGGAAGGCTCACTGGAACGCAGCCCTTCACATCCTTCAGTACCTCAACACCACTTGAGATTTTGGTACTCACGGTCGGTGGCACTGGCCCTATGGACCTTGTTGCATACTGTGATGCAGATTGGGGCAACTCAATCGATCACATGCACTCTACATCTGGACATGCCTGATTCATCGGTACTGGCTGTTTCTAGTGTTGCCGCAGCTGGCTTAGCTGCCAGCCGGCTAAGTTAGCTGCAGCTGCAGCTGGCTAATTTACCCATTATTCGCCAGCCGTAGCCGCGAGCCATATACAGCCGGCTGTGGTCGTCTACAGTCAGCGCACAGCCGGTATATATTATAAAAAATATTTACTGGCCGGAGCCAGCATTTCGCTGGCTCTGCTGGCATGTATGTAGTTTATAGTAATAAATTTGAATGCCCCACGCTCTGTTGAAGAGCGCGGGGGTGGGATTGGTGGTAGGTGGGGCCGGGTGGGTGAAAACGAACACCCCATGCTCTGTTGAAGAGCGAGGGGGTAGGATTGGTGGTGGATCGCGTGGGGGCTGAAGTCGAAGTCGAACGCCCCGCGCTCTGTTGAAGAGCGTGGGGGTGTGGTAGGTGGTGGATGGGTGTGGGGCCGAAGTTGAAATTGAACACCCCGCGCTCTCTTGAAGAGCGTGGGGTCGGTTCTGGTGGTGGTGGTGGGTGCCGCGTCAGACGCATTGTCTTGCGTTTAACCATGAAATGTACCTATATATATATACAGTACATTAAATAAATATGTAAATAAATGTTTGCTTACTTTGTTTGCCCGCGGTTACCGCTTTCTCGAGCGGTTGGTGGAGTCTTGAGGTGGGTGGCTGAGTTCGAATTCGGTGGCTGAGGCCAAGTGTGCGCGAAAACAAACACACCCGTGGGCTGAACAAATTGCAAAAGTCAGTCTACAGCCTGAAAAATCATCTACTAATGATTATAACTAGTATACTATGTAATATAATTAAAATACTAGTATACATATATATACACCGGCTTAGCTGGCGGCTCGCGGCTTGGATTTTTGACAGCCATAGCCGCGAGCCGGTCTGCAGCCTTAGCCGAGCTGGTGACCGGCTGGCTAGAAATCGGCCTGGCTCGCCGGCCTGCAGCCGTAGCTGCGGCAACACTACGCTGATGGCCCGCTGGGAGGAACCACAGGCTCAGGACACTGAACTGCGGGCGGTCCGCCTACACTTGACGAAGACGGCTCGCTAGAAGCGAGCAATCTCACCGCTGGCCCTATGTACCGGCCAGCACGACGGTCCCAATATTGAGCCCAGGACGACGAGAGGATGTGGTGCTTGTTGAATGGTGGGTTTTCTTTCGCAGAGAAGGAGTCATCGAAATGGGGGGCAAGGAGAGACTTGCCTTGCCAGGCACGCAGGTCGTACCGGCTAGCTTGTTCAAACAACGTTCCGGACGTGAAAGAAGGCGCTGTGAGACGTGGGACATTGCGGTTGTTGAAGACGTCCCTTGATCGCCCTCTAGGAAAGTCGGTGCCGGGTTTGTAGTCGTGCACTATGAAACAGGGCACTCGCGCACGAACGAGAAGCCAAAGGGCCATCTCCTCATCCATCCTGTTCAGCCAGACGCCTATGAGTCGATCGTCAGCTGGAGGGATGGCTGTGTTACGCAATTGTTGGAGGTCGGGGGGCCAAAATTCCACCATTTTCTCCGCCATTGCGATCCACGCTGCCTTGCTCTTGAGCCCCCTCTGGATATATGTGGCCCAATCGACGGCATACTCAAATGTGACGACCTTGCGTAGATGGTCGACATCTGACGGTGTGGGGAAGGTGGGGACGTCGTCTTCATATCCTATCCTCGCGTCAACTTCGGATAGCTTTAAGAGCTCCTTGATCCTGTCGTCGAGTCGTGAGGAAAGTGCAGCGACCTCTTGTATGAATGGTTCCACAATGAACCCCCTACATGTATCTGACTGTCCACATGGATCGGAAAGCGGGTAAAATCTCCAGACTCGGTAGATTGGGACGGAGTCGACGCAATCAAGGTCTGGGAGAGGAATGAAAGCAAGCCAAGGCCGGTCCGGCATGTAGTGCTGGGGGGAGACGGTCGGGTCAAACATGCCTAGATGCCCATCGAAGCACCTCTGCTGGGGATCGGAGTGCGGTTCCAAGGTGTACTTGTTTTCAAGCATGACCCCGGGGTAAAATGGCATCCGGATCAAATTGGGGGACCAGAGCTCCCACCGGCGAAAGTCGTTCCCGTTTTTCATTTCCACATCGCGCCTGACATGCCTCGAAAATGGGGGAAGTGTAAAGAGGAAAGAGTCGTCCATCGGTGGGATACGATCATAACCACGAAAGGACTGCAAACGTGGGAGGCGATAGAAGGTTGATTCATTTGTAACGGTCGGAGGCATGACTTGTGGGAGGGAGAAGAAAGCGTCAACAGCTGCGAACTTGATATGTGGTGGGAGAAAGAAAGAACGCGTCAACAGCTGCGAATAACGTGCTGCGAGCCTCAGGTGTGTGGTGAGAGAAGGAAAGCGTCGACAGCTGCAAAACTAAAAACAAGTAAGAACATGTAATTGACAAAAATGAATAATTGACAAAAATACGCACCAGTCAATTGTGATACGCCACGTAACAGTAAGTTTATCATAGTGAGCCCAACAGCTGTGGATAACGCGCTGCGAGCCTGCTGTCTGGGGAGAGAAGGCGAGCTTCAACAGCTGCGAACGGGATGTGTGTGAGAGAAGAGAGAAGGCAAGCATCAACAGCTGCAAGGCTGATGTGTGTGTGTGTGAGTGATGTGTGTGAGAGAAGGGAGAACTTGAAGGCAAATGTCAACAGCTCCGAGCCTAGGATGTGGTGAGAGAAATAAAGAAAGCCTGAACGGCTGCGGATAATAGCGCACTGCGAGTGGAGTGAACTCAGCCTGAGCCTGTGGCTGCCGGCGGGCGCCACAGTGTGTGGTAGCGCATTTGAGCCTTATTTAGGCTGTGGTCAGTTTTATAATAGGTTTTTATTGTCGCATCAGTAGTGCAAGGCCGGTGTAAATAGTTCAACAGCAGAAGATAATGCACTGTGATTCCTTGTGCGTAAACAAGCATGACGACTCGAACGAAAGGAAAAGACTCACCAGACTGGTGAAACCCAAAGTAGGAGTTCAACGGCTGCGTGAATAACGCGCCGCAATTCCTCGTGGGTAAATGGGTGTGGTGAGTTGATTAGAAGTGAGATGGTCCAGTACCAGGTTGATGTAGGTAGTACATCAACGGCTGCGATTCCTCAAAGTCAGTAGTGCAAGACTGGCATAAATAGTTCAACAGCGGAAGATAATGCACTGTGATTCCTCGTAAACAAGCATGACGGCTCGAACGAAAGGAAAAGACTCACCAGACTGGTGAAACTTGAAGTAGGAGTTCAACGGCTGCGTGAATAACGCGCCACGATTCCTCGTGGGTAAATGGGTGTGGTGAGTTGATTAGAAGTGAGATGGTCTAGTAACAGGTGGGTGTAGGTAGTACATCAACAGCTGCGTAGATAACGCGCTGCGATTCCTCAAAGTCAGCAGTGCAAGACTGGCATAAATAGTTCAACAGCAGAAGCTAATGCATTGGGATTCCTCGTAAGTAAACAGGTATGACGACTGAAGTGGAAGGAAAGGACTCACCAGATTGGTGAAACTTGAAGTAGGAGTTCAACGGCTGCGTGAATAATGCGCCGCGATTCCTTGTGAGTAAATGATAACCCTGGGTGCGTTTGCGCTCCCAGAGGAGAAAACCCTGGGCCCAGTGTTGCACCACAGGGCCATTTCAAACCCCTGGGAATGACCAATTTTTCGAGATGAGAACGAGAGATGTCACGTGCATTGGGCCACCTTCTTTCCGACTCCGAGTCCATATGCATGCCAGTGTTTGTCAGTGCATAGCACCAGCAAACGTCGCGTTCCTTCACCCGTGCAAGGCTACTTCGTTTGTCAGTGCATAGCACCAGCAAACATTTCCTTCAACCCGGTCGTCGTCTTAGTGAGCTGAGCCCGGCAATTTCTGTCGTGAACCATGGTATGTTCTTCCAGGTCTTGCCCCCTACATACCTGATCACAGTTGGCCATCTTCGCAGCGGACTGAGGGCAAACTAGATGTGCAGGCTGAAGTTGGGAATTTTCAGGGCATATGGCAAGAGATTACGTACGTCCGTCGGTCTGTTTCCTTTTTATTTTGTATGAAGAAACCATATTCTTCGAACAGACACTTGCACCCCTGCTCGAATTGCATAGCTTCACTGGCCTCTAGGTACGTACGTACTCACTCACTTGCGCAGCGCAACCTGCTGACTGTATTTGATGAAAGGTCCTCCAACCTCCCCGAGCTTGCATAATGTCGCTGAAACGTATGGAGACAACGCAAAAGTGCAAACATTCCAACCTCCTTGATTTCACACAGACTCACCTATCTATTCACTATACTCTCATCGATTGCGCACATACCCAATATGGACACGTTGCATGCCCCAATGTTGCTGTCATGGTCTGAATTTAACAATCAAAGGGCAGCTGGTGAGCAAATCATGTTCTTGCTTTTGACTCCGTCGGTCACGCTTCCCTAGGATTCCGCAATTCTTGTCAGCTGGCCATGAGAATGGCAATAGATCTTGGGTTGTCAGAACAGTCTGGGGCTCAGTTGGGACTCACCAAACGTTCACCGACACTTGAGGAACACGAGTGGTCTTTCGTTGGGGGTTTCATGAGAGGAATGTCCAGGTCTATGATGAGGAACCACAGTCCTGAGCGCCACGGCAATCCTGCGCCCCCAGGTTCTGTTCTATCGGGATATGAATCCCCAGGGCCGCCGGGCTCATTCTATGTTCAGGCCTCGACGCCGTTGCAGAACCTGGGCCGGCAGCTATAAGACAACACCATTCCCCATCCTGCGCCTCAGAGCACTTACACGACCGTAACAGATCTCTTGATCTCCACGATGGCGAGACTACCCGTGCACACCTCAGAACGCCACGCGCTTCCAAAGTACCCACATGGTTATGCGCTGGCCCTGCAACGTCCGCACCCCTTCGCTACGTAACCCACCGGTTAGTGTGGGCAACGTTCGTGGGACGCCACCTGTTGTCCCCGTGGGTCATCGTCGTAGGTCGTCGTCTCGTGGGGAGGCCAATGAACCCGGTTGTTTACAGTATCCCTACCCTATTTCCCGTCCGCCTACAGCACAGACGTCTTGACAGTTTTCAGTGCTTGCTTTGAAACGGACCTATATTTTGAATCAAATACTTATTGTGATTGTTTCTCGGCGGATCTCGTCTTTATAACTACAATTGAATGGACGGTGACAATATATGTATGAAGACTGATAAATGCGGTCATGGTCACGTGCACTTACCTCCAACTACACGGCATAATATATATATGCAGCTATTCTGCTGGGTCCAGGGCGAAGGCTACCAACAAACATTCCCGGTTGAGGTGCGTCGTAACGACACTGTCGGTGACTTACAGAAAATAATAAAACAGGAGAAGATTGCATTCAAGGCCATCGATGCTGATAGTCTTCATTTATGGAAAGTCACCATCCCCGCCGAAAAACTCGAAGCTGAGCTTCATGATTTCCAGCCCCAACATGACCCTCAACACAATGTCTACGAATTATTTCCAATGGACCAATTATCGGAATTCTTTCCAGAGGACCCACCTGCCAAACACCTTCATATTGTTGTTCAGCCCACAGGTGCCAATTATTTTGTTCTGTTCACTTTGCTTTATTGACTGTGCACTGGGCAGCCATCCTGACCTCGCTCAGCGAGGAAGAGCCACTTCAGCAGATCAACGATACCTTGGACATTTACTCATCAGCTATGAACGATGTCATCTCGGGCAACGTAAAGCTCCCAACATTTGGAACCACCAATGTACCGAGTCTCGGTAAAGCCTCTCGTCCTTGCCTTTTCCTTCACGACCTCGGAAAGACTGGGGAGCAGATGGCACGGCGCATCGACACGTTATTCAATGGAGTGACACAGTACGTATTTCATTGAATATACATATTCAATCTCACAGATGAAACCAAGATTGTTTGTCAACACCTCTGGATCCGGAAAGACACGTCTATTGCTCGACGGCCTCTGTCAAAATTGGGGCTTCTATCTTGTATGTGCATATGACCAAGGATGTCTCGGCTTTGAAGATCTCTCCGCCGCCATCAAAATGATAGGAACCCACCCTCATTTCCAAAATTCGGTATCACCCTCCGAAGATGGCGACAAGGATAATCGTTTGATCGCCCAACGCTACTTCCAGGCTGTCGTAGCAGCGCGTGTTATCATATTCCACTCGTTTTGCCGACTCGCGGCGGCTTTGGAGGTCCCAGAGCAGCGATGGCTTTGGACGTTGATTCAGATCGCACCCAAATTATTACTCAAGACGGATGTGTTTTCCAATTTATCGAACGTCCTTCTCGGAGCTCCTCCAGCCTTTGTACTCTCCAAGCTCAAGGTGACTTGGAACACTATTGTACTGAGTTTCGAAGCCCAAAATCTTATATTTTGGGTCATTGACGAAGCGCAAGTAGCCGCAAAGATATATGCCAAGGCTTTCCTATCACTTCACAGATCTGGGCACTATCACCCCGTTTTGCACGAGTTAATTTCCACCTTGCGGGACTCAGAGTTGTCCTTGCAGTCGCCGCTTATCATTTCTGGGACAGGTCTCCAGGCGGGCTTAGTCGAGGACATAGTTAAATCCGGTTCTGGCGACCAGATGACAATCGAACGTTTTCATGATACCGGATCATTTGATAACAAGGACGGCCAGGCGGCATATCTTGTTCGATATCTGTGGCCGCAAAAGAGGCCAGACAGATTAAACAAGGCTGCCTGGAAACTGGTAAGCCGAGTTTGGCGATGGCTACGGGGAAGGTGTGGTATTTTGATATTCTGTGGATGATCTGCGAACTGAATTACTACCTAGATACCGTGTTACCTCCAGCTTCATCAAGTTGGTGCTCAGAATGGATCCCAACATGGTCCTCAATCACTTCTTCGACCACATGTGCAGATATTGGCCTGTTGATTTGGAGTACAATTAGCCAAGGCAGGAAGCTATCAAGATCATTCACCGGCCTATCATAACCGAGTCTATGTCTGATACTATATTGAGAGGCATGTCGTTTACCAATGTCCTTCCGCTGTTGTCACTGATCGGGCTGCTAGACGCTCAATTCTATGTCATCCTTCTGCAGTCCTTGATGGGCTATATTATAAGCTCTAAAATGAAATATCAAGATGACGATGCGCAAAAACTCGTCGAGATCGGAGTGGCTAGCTTTTGCAACAATTCAGATACTTTCGCTTGCCTCAAGGAGCCTATAGCTCTCTACGCGATGGTCTCATTCTTCAAGAAATGTGGTCTTACTATCAGCAACTACCTGAAAAGTACATTTACTTTTGCGCAGGGGTGTTCGAACGGCAACGTCTATGAGGAGATAGTAGCCTGGAAATTTTTCGACGTCTTTGGTCCCGGTCAGCGGCCGGATGCTATCTTCGACTTCTGTGGGAGGGCTCCCGAGTGGGCCAAACAATATGCCCAATTGGTTGGTATTGCAAGAGATGGAAGATCTGTTACCTCCACCACGTTCCCTACAGGGTGCGCCTTGCCCTTTGCGTGTAAGGCAGAGAACGAGTCAGCCGTCCTTGACTGGGCCTCTGACCCGAAAGGAATCCCGATCATTTTCCCGGACAATCACTGTGGACCCGTCATCATTATGATTTTACAAATCGTCGAGACAAAGGAACATATCGTCGTCCTTGTCCAATCCAAATATACAACACAGGAATCGCTCTGGGACATTCCATCCACTATTGCGACTATACATCCGGACCTTTTTTACAAAATCAATGTGCGTTTTGTGCTATTTGCATCCTGCCCTGATCTTACCTTGAATCCAGCAGTCAACGAAAGAGAAATCACCTAGTGATTGGAAACCAGGCTTGGGCGACCGTTTCCGGCACTGCATGCAGGCTCTTGAATGTAAAGTCACTGCTGGTTATTGTCTCCTTGTATTAGTGACACCGAAGGACAAAGTCAGGAAGGAGAGCGTTATGCCTCCTGAAGGTTACGATGTTGCTCTCTTGCGGTCATCATTTGTCGACGATTCAGTTGACTTCTGTTCACTTTTCAATCGTGTGAAGACATATGTGGATGACCCGGTCGACCTCTGTTCCTTGGTGCATGAAGATGCGCCT
>QLPF01003575.1:5103-16315 GCA_003314045.1 Hygrophorus pudorinus
AGGCACCCGGCGGGAATCCTCCTCCGATGGGGGAACACCGGGCATGCCTGGTGGGGCCGCCGATGCGAAGTGCGTAGACGCCTGAGAGTCCTGTGTTTGGGTTGGGAGCTGCCGGCGGTAGGGTGGTTGGTGGAAGAAAATAGGACCTGGGCATGAGGGATAGTGTGCTCATGGCTGGGAGGGTGAAGCGGGGTAGATCGGGTAATGGGGTTTGCAGATGGGGCCCGCTTGACCGGTGCATGGTTTGATGCGGCTCCTTCTGGAGAAGGAAGGGGAGCCTTCTATTCTGTGCTCGTCACTCTATTTTGTAATAAATTCTGTTGAATTGTAACCTTTTTGATCTGGCTGTTGACGAGAACATTCATTTGGTTCAACCAGAACTACTCTGCAATAATAAATTGTGTACATGCATACACACCGCGCAGACAAGCGTCGAGATGCTTTGCACGGGAAGGAGCAGACGGCGGAGGCATTGAGGGAATGGTTGCCATTGGTTGACCAATAAGAATAGGGATTCGAGCGAGCGGGAGGGTGACTGTGAATGGCGAGCGCTATGGTCAAGTTGCTGGAGAGCTCGGTCAGGAAGTGGTTCCACGTCAACCACGTTCTCGATACTCTTAAAGGTTGCGCTACAACATGATGGCAGCACAACTTCAAGTCAAACAGACGGAGCGCCTGCTCACCGGCGCTCACCCGTGCCCCCCGTCTCCACCCCTTAGGGCTCAACGAGATACTATAGTAAAATGGAGTAATGGCCGTCATGCTGAGTCTGAAGGAGTGCTCGAGAGCGACCGGTTTTGCAGCCGACACCCAGTTGAGATTTGCTCGTACAACCCGGAATGCATGCAAGCGAAAGAACTTAGCCCATCGGACGATAGGGAATTGAAAGGGCATTGCGAATACTAACTACACAGAAAATGCTGTCGGCGGGGCATTGATATAAAAATTTCCATTACTGTTTCATTGGTTCTTTCCCGCGGCCTCGTTCTGAAAGGCAGGTCAGCATACGCGTACACATATAGCGTCAGGTAATATCAGACGTACGATTGCACCAAGGTAATGTTCGCTCATCGACGGCTCAACCTGACTCAGCAACGGGATACTCGAGTGACCAACCGTGTCCTCGCCAGAGTAGTAATCGAAAGAACCGTCCAGAATTGGTCGAGCTACAAAGACGGTTAGTTTCGTGGTGTTGCCTAAGGCATAATATGTTGCTATAATTACCGTCTGTTTCTTTCTTGTGTGGGACGGGGTTCATGTTCAACATATCTGCGTCGATGAAGACAGTACGAGAGAGCGTGAGTGTGCCCTTCTGTCCATGTTTCGGATTCAAGTCCGGAGTGAGCGTTACATTGAACTTGGCACCAGATTTGAAGAAGAATGCCGGGTCTTGCGCGATGTTAGCGTTGGACGGGAACGGCTGCATAGCTGATTCCGGAAGATGGAGATGAAGCACCATGGGGCGTTCGACCACTATTGGCATATTGAGATCAAGCTTGACGCAGTCAGAGTTGAGCTGGATATTGGGTGAAGCGAGGAGCGCATGGTCGATGTGCCATTCGTTCGATCCCGGACTACCATACACGTAAAACGGTACGGTGTTCTTGGGGTACGAAGTGAGGTATTTTGTGTCCAGCTGGCTCATGTGAACGGTGTGAATGTTGGTGACTGAGAAGCCAGACAGGAAGTGAGATCTGTATTACCCCGTTCAGCTCTTCAGTTCGTAATGACCGTATAGTTACGTACCCGTCGGAGGGAGGCAAGCCAATGTCGATCACCGCTTCGAAAGTCCCAGCCTTGACCATATCCATGAGAACAGCCGGCTTGGCATTCGCCAACGTGAAGAACTGATCGGGGTGTTGTTTTCGCGCAGCAACATATTTGTTCAAGATTTGTGCAGGCAAATCACCCGTGATGATGAGCTGGTAACGGTGGTCCGCCATGTTGAACATAGGGAGGTGCACTAGATGCACACGCGAAGTGCCTTGCATAATGAACCCGTGGAACGTCGGAGCAATCGTGTTGCGGTACTGCGAGATCTTCACCTCTTCTTCGATAACCGTCTGCAAAGCACCGGCTATCTCAGCGGTAAAGTCATGGTCCGTGGGGAATGGCGAAGAGACGACGTTAATGAGCGTGTATAGATCCTGTTTTCCAACGAGACAGAGTCGCTCCTTGAATTTGTCCAGGCAGGTTGTGTATGACGATTGCGCAAGTTGAGTCGAAGTAAGAATGAGCGGACGTGTGTTTATATCATCTTGAACTGATGTGATGGACAAGCGCTGGAAGATACGCGTGTTGAGGTCGTTCGCCTCGACGACATCCTCGTTGATCCTTCCGTTCACCCGGAAATTGACCGCAAAGGCGTTGATAGAAAGGTCAGAGCCCATCTCGCCGACGAGTTTCATGGCTGCTTTGTCCTGGATGAGCTTGGCATTAGAAACGTTCAGGATGCGCGTCCTGATGAACTTCTTCTGTGCTTCTACGTCACCTCCAGAGGCTTCAGCAGGCAGCATGTTTAGTGTGGTCACTCGGAAGTCCGTGCCCGGCGTCGACATTGTGGAAAGGTGTGAATACATCTAGTAAACTGATGAGACAAGTTGAGAAACGTATCAAAGCCCCATACCTTGACACAACCAAATAATCCTTCGCCAAGGAGAGCGCCATACCCGTCCTGATTCAGGCCAATGACCGCATGCGAGACCCAGACGGCGACTGGCGCAGCACCTGGCTTGCTGGCGAAGGGTTCTAAAGTCAATAATGCACCGACTCGGAAGACGGCCCAATACAAACCTTCCTTCAACACCATACACGCCCATGCTTTCTTCGCTGCTCCTAAACACTACGGGGCTCGTCCATGTCACCAAATACCTCATGCGTCCATCACGGTACAAAAGCCCGCCCGCTGGGTACTGAATATAACCGCTCTTATGCGGGTCGACGGTGATTGTCTCGCAGTACCGCAGATGCAAAAGACCATCACGCGTACTTGGCTTAAGCGGTATGGACGGAACGACACCAGAGGGCGTCGTTGACGGTGCGCCGTCATCCGGAAGATTCAACGTTGTGTGATAATAGGTGCCCCAAGCACCGTCCGCATGAAGGACGAAACTGAGACCCTTGCTTTGATACTACAGCAAAGAATTCAGCTTCATGATGTTAGGCGCGGACTTTCTCACTGACCTCTTTGCGAAGCTCGACGATTTCTTTCAACGGGTCACATGCGCCGTGCTCGGTAGATCCCATAATCGCGACTACGGCATAAATAGCACGCTTTTCTGCCAAGCACTTCTCCAAATTAACCCTTAGGTCATTTATCTCCATCCGCGCATTGAAATCGACTTGAACATTGATCAGGTTGGTGGAGCCAATTCCAGTGATGGCTATAATACGATATCAACCATATTCGAAGGTCGAATAAATGAAAAGAATGATTCACCAGCACCCTTGGGCCATGAATAGTGCTTCGTCGCGCTCGTAACAAAAGCTATATTACTCAAGCTGATGCCATCCCGCTCGAACCTCTTGACAAACATCTGGTCGTCCTTGGGGGTGGTCTGAATGATGTACTTGTCCATTGCCTGCTGCAAGAACGTGGGAGAGATCAAGTATTGCTTGTAAAGCTGGTCAGGGATATCCAACACGACGTCGGGAGTAATGTTCAATAGCTCCCAGGTAGTGAACTGAGCAAAGAGCTTCTTAGTACCAGTGCATGTCGGTATCATAAACGTATCCTGAATAAAGCTGAGAGGGCCGTCGTTTTCCATAGCCAGAGTCAAAGAGAGTGGATAGAACTTGAGATTGCGAGCTACACATAAGAATGTTATCATGGATAGAACGCCCAAAGCGGTTGTGACGAATTTACCTGCCCAGATAGACTCCAAGTTTGCCATAGAACCGTCGCAGGTGATATGGCCCCATCCTTTTTCTTCGTCGATCCCAATCATACCGCAAAGCTGTCGACCTACATCTCTTTCGATGACGGTGGTCAGCGGGGAGGCCTCTATCGCGACGTTGTTCGGATTGACTAACGGGCAGATTTCGATCTTAATTGATAATATTAGTTTTGGAACAAAGAGGCACACGCACAGATCATAGTCGTGATATAACCAGCAATACCGGGTAGAGTGGTATCCATAAGCATGTGCCCATTGTATCGAGGGTTCCAGAACGGCACATGATGCTTGGTCAACAGAAACGCAATGATACCGACAATGCTTTCGAGTTGAGATATGCTGTCTGAACGATGGGTGAGTAATTTCGATTACTATGGACTCTGATAGGGCTCACCTTGAAACTGGCTCGAAGTTTGCATTTCCGGGGTGATGAAGGGCTTGTCATTGGGAAAATACTCATTTCGGCCTTGTAACTGGGTGTTGAGTGCTACCTTGAAGAGGCGCTCGAGATATTCGAAGTTTTCTCCTCGCGGTCCAAGGAACCAAGAGGCGACTGCGTTGTGACGATCGGTGAGAGACATGACGGATTGGAGATGAGAAGAATTCCCAATATTATAGCGATTCCGTTAGTGTGTTCTTGTTTTCCTACGGCGAAAGAAGCCGCCGGGAGGTGAACAAAGTTCGAGGAGATTTGGCGTATGTAGTCATAAGATGGCACGAATATGGGGCATGGCGCGGTGTTTTCTTATCACCGTGGCGGTGTAAAGAATCAGATAACTTGCTAGGCCATCGAGTGCCCTAGTCGTAACCATATACGAACAAGGCCGAGACTGCTGGTGGAAATTCGCAGGAACGGACCGGAGCGTGACCCTGTACATTGTACCGTAACATCTGGAGAGAGACGATGTGGTGGTGCCCAAATGACGATGAGCAGGGTTGAGCTCGAGGTTTCCAAGTTTTGCGGTGTCCTTAGGCCTCTACTGTCGTTACATGAGTAGACAACCTTTACTCGGTCTATGCCAAGTCGAAGTCTACAACTTACGCGGCTGGATGCCCTTGCGAAGACCGTGATAGCTGCACCTGCCAAGGGTAGACACAGAGTACTGAGCGCCAAGGCCGGCAATCACGGAGCATGTACACGTACATGATAATTTGGGACGTTCTCTGACAAACTTGAAAGGGAAACGAGGATGTCATGTCCGAGTCGATGGTTTGATAGGGTTCCTCTCCTGCAGGCCCGGGCCCGTCGATATGCCTCATGTATAGGAACGGATGGTCTATACACCATCAGCACAACACCCGTTTCTTTGGTCGCTCCGAGTCAGCCACTGTTTGGGAACGCGTGGCACTTTTTTTTGACTCGAAATCATAAACCTTCATCTAAGGGTTAATAAAAAGTCTGGGCTCTAGTTATTTTACTGGCCTTATAAAGGTCTCAGAAATCCTTACGAAGTTCATGTAATTTCCCTGATGACAGGACAGAAACTCAGTGTCAAACAGAGACCACTATATATATGAACTACCTACACATGCACACAGAACAGAAGCTGTATAGGCAATAGTGAGCTAGAAAGAAACAAGGACGGAGACCAGAGATCGTACCTCAGTGTCAAAGAGAGACAACTGAGGAAAGGGAGAATGACTATATAAATCAGTCACCGTTGGAATACTACATGTCATGCGATAAGAAGGAGATGGACTCCAACTAACCCTATTTTATTTATCAATACGACTTTGGCGGGCCAAAGACAGGGCGAGGGTTATTGATCGGTAGACAGGACACATTTCGATGGTTCCACTTATCATCCAAATCACAACAATTTGATTGTCCTAGTGATCATCGTGGGAGGAGGAGCAGCCGGCTGCGCAACCGCATTGTCCATCCTCAATCACTCACTGGGTTCCGAAGCTTCTGTTCTCCTCGTGGACGACGCCGACCCCACTTCGTTCAAAGTAAGAATCAATCCGCCGATCAGGCCGTTTTATTTGTTTTATTTTGCGTCCACGACAGATCGGCGAATCACTGCCCGCCAACGCCAAGCAAATCCTCGCACACCTCTCTCCGCACCTCGCCGCTCGCCTCTCTGCCGGCGTATCTGACGGCACCCATGTGCGGTGTACCGGCAACGCATTTGCATGGGCGACGCCAGACGTGGAGGAGAAGTATGCTATCCTGAACCCTTTCGGCATGGGCTGGCACCTCGACCGCGCCCAATTCGACAAGGAACTGCGGGAAGCCGTGGCGGTCTCTTCGAAAGGCTCGGGCGTCGTCTCGAGGGGTGTGTTTGCCACCGCGGAGAGGACAGACGGTGATTATGGCTGGAGTGTTTCCGTGCGGGACCTCGGGTCGGAAAAGACGACGGTCTATCATTCGAAGGTGGCTGTCGACGCGTCAGGCCGGAAAGCATGTCTCGCACGTAAGGTGCGATCCCCATTGGCATGATTCCAGTGCGTGCAACCTCCCAAGTTAATAATGCATCGTGGCAGCTCGGTACGAGGACAGTAAAGACCGACTCGCTCCTTGCGTTCTATGCCCTGTTTCAAGCATCCACTACCACCCGGGATCACGACTACAGAACCCTGATTGAGGCGACCGAATCAGGGTGGTGGTATACATCGCAGCTCCCCAACAAATGCCGTGTCGTCGTTTACCACACAGACGACTTCGACCCGACGTCGAGGATTGCCCGAAAACAGGAGGGATTCCTAAACCTCCTGCAGAATGAAACCACACACATATCCCAGCTTATCACGGAGATGGCATACAACCTCCTCGTGGACCCAGGAGCACGACAGCCAAAGTGCACTGCAAAAGGTTCGTCTTATCTGGAACCATGCTACGACTCGGGAGAGTCTCCCAAATGGTATGCGGTGGGCGACGCAGCGATGGCTTTTGACCCGCTCTCGTCGCAAGGCATGATCACGGCTCTGAAAATGGGCTACGTTGTCGGAGAGGCGATTGCCCAACAGCTTTGCCTGGAACCTGCGCAAGACGGACGGCCAGATGCGCACGCCAGGTTGGCGGACATGTATGCGCTGGTGAGGGACAAGTACGAGAGAGAAAAGCGATTCTTTTATGCCCAGGTAACTAGGTTCGACGGGGAGTTCTGGAGACGTCGGAGAGAGATGTTGGTTGAGCCCAACAAAAAATGAACAAAAAAAAGTAATACTAGTAATCGTCCGCTTTCCCATCGTACAACAACCATCTTTCAAGAAAAGGCTTCACCTGATACTGACGGTCAGTAGCCTGAGCCGTCATTGTCAGTCAGAACGTATCTTCAAGCCTGCCATTTTCTGGGCTAGAATCAAAACCCAACGGTTTGTGATAACGCCAAAATACTCACTGGCTGTGTCGGATTTATTTGATAGATAGAATCCATGTACGCATGCTTTTGGATCCATGGAGGGACTGGTTGAACAGGGAATGGTGTGAACCGCCATCATCCTCAGTAAGCTGCCCGGTCACGACTCACGATGAACCCAATACACAAGACCTCAATCATCCCATGTCCGTCTCTGATACTTGGCCTGAAGCTTCGGCCCAACATGCCAGACTGCTCCCATCAGTCTGAGACTCTACCAAACGACCTCGGAAGATAACACCGTGACAGATATATCCGACCCAGAAGCCCAGGTCGACCAACACTCCTCTCGTCATCCACGAGTCAAGTACGTGGCTAGGAGGCTGAGACTCTTGTGTGTTCGTTTTGATCTCACTTATATGTCTGGTTTTGGACGTGCGGCAAAAAAGGTGGTTGAACGTTGAACAACAGTAGCCTGGCGCACGCCAATTGCCAGTGACGACAATTCACCGTTTCTCGTGATTCACGAACAACCAAAGGTGAGACCCTCCTGATCCATTCCGCATCATCCTTCACATTCGCTATTGGGTTGTGTATAGCGTTCAGGGAACGTTGTTACAATGCCGAGTTCCTTGTATTAGCGATATCGTGTCAGATAAATCCGTGTATAGTTGAAATGAGCGTCAACGAGCGCTGAACATGACCGTAGTCGAGCCGTGTCAAGGACTCAAGGCAAGCAGACGTCCAACTGGGAAGATCCGATTACATATAAGCCACCAATGCCCACGGTCGTACAGAAGGCACCAGATCCAAAAGCATTCGCGCATACAATTTGCAGAACCATCCATATTTCCGAGTCGTCATGCCCCGCCTTCGATATCCCTAGGTGGGGCAGCACATCAAAATCGATTCAACCAACCATCAAGCCTCCTCCCGGTCGGTGCTCAGGTTCCAAAAATCAGACGCCCAGTGATCCTGGACGGCGAGATATTCCTAAGGAGATTCATCAGCAATATGAAATGCAAGGGACAACAACGCCTTACGTAGGGAAGATAAAAATGGCTGTCGTTACATGTAAAATGCCCATCAGACGAGAACAGCGCATCAGGCCAAGGCCAAAACTCACCCTCGGTCGCCCCAATCAGGTCCGAATGGTGTGCTTGCCGCCGTGGAGAGGACAGATGGCGATTATGGCTAGAGGGTTTCTATGCGGGACCTCGGGTCGGAAAAGACGACGGTCTATCATTCGAAGGTGGTTGTCGACATGTCAGGCCGGAAAGCATGTCTCGCACGTAAGGTGCGATCCCCATTGGCATGATTCCAGTACGTGCAACCCTCCCAGTTAACAATGCATCGTGGCAGCTCGGTACGAGGACAGTAAAGACCGACTCGCTGCCCTGTTTCAAACATCCACTACCACCCGGGATCACGACTACAGAACCCTGATTGAGGCGACCGAATCAGGGTGGTGGTACACATCGCAGAGGCTGCTGAGAACATGCGAATGCGGGTCGGTCGAGCGACCCTGAGCTTACAGGCAACTGCGCAACTTGAAAGTCAGAGAGACCTCTTGAAATTGACAGAGGCTCACCGGTTAATGGAATGGCAGCCGCGGTGGAGAATAGTGAAATTGCAAGAAAAAACGAATCGTCGTAATGGATATCGTCAGGGCCCGAAGTGACCAGCACGGAAGGAGGATGAAGGGACGTTTGGGTCAGATGCTTGGCCCACGTTACGAGGAAAGGGAAAACGGAGATTGTCCATAAGATATAAATTAAATTAAATTTACAATTGCAGTAAAAAAAAAGGAGTAACTCGGACTTTGCACCAGCCCTCCAACGGCTCAAAATAATTGAGTATCATGATCATTGGGAGGGCCCAGCACCACTTCCAGACGCCACGGGCCAACCCAACGGTCTGACTTTGATCTTCCAGTCGAAGGGGACAGTGTGTTCCGAGTTGTCGCCGTTCAAGCGGCGCGCCTCGCCTCCTCCCGGCGGTGCATGAAAGAATGTCGCTTTGAGTTGAAGTCCTCTACCCTTAGCCCTCTTCTTCGTCCCATCCATTATAGGCTTCAAGTTTCCGTGACGGTCATGCCAACCATCATCTATAGTGACGTAATTGGCCGACTTGTCTGCATGGTCGGTGGGCAATTTTGCGTGGTGTTCGCGGATGTGGGCCTCGATAAGCGGTCTCTCCTGTGCCGGTATACTGTGATGCATCCGCAACGTCAGAGGCCTGTTGACTGTGAATTCATGGAGCTGGTTATGCTCATTGGGTTGATGTCCTGCAGAGTGAGTGAAATAGTGCAGTGTTTCTATCTTGTCGCTGCCGGCATCATGATGCCACCCGTGACGAACAAACAGAAGTTTGACAAGCTGTTTTTGAGTAGGTAATAAGCCCGCATACGCCTGTTGGACTGCTTCAGTAATTTCCAATCTCTGTGTCTCCGACAGCGTCTTGGCCAAGTCCAGCTTGATCCGCACTGGCACCGAGGAATCTCTGGAAACTGTAGTTCCACCCCCAACCGGGAGATTTGTAGCTGCCGCGTGGTAATTAAAGGTGAGATACTGTTTGCTTTTCTGCTGCCCGAGTGCTGGATTACCCTTGCGCCAGTTGGAGTTCACGTAGGCGACTGCGGCATTCTTGCGGACATCGTTCTCTTCAAGCGCAAGGTGGTTCTCAAGGATTCTGCTTCGCGCGTCACCCTGCTCCGCTTCCGGCACACTGGCATCCCCGAAATTAACAGTCGGCGGCTATGCCATATCAGTATGGAATCCCAAAATATTAAATATTAACATACAGCACGACGATACAGAATGCTACGAGCATTCAAAGTCACCGCAGTCGTGAAGCGACTCCGAGTCTGCAGTGGGTAGTGTCAGGCAGCTTTTGAGTTCGAAGTGGGGTGGCCACTTACCGGCAACGGGGCGGCAGCCGCGGGAAGCAGCGCGCAGATGCCAAGGAAAAGGGGGAAGACAAGCATTGTGGTAAATAGTAATATGAAGATGTGATGGATGGAGTTGCAAGGTGTGACCAGCACGGGTGAAGATGATTGAGGGGAGTCTAGCTGAAGACTTCGATGAGACGAAAACTTGAGCTTTTATACTGATTCCTGCTGCTGACTCGGACGACTCCGGCGAGTCAGATAAGGGACATTTGAATTGACTTACGGTCAGATGTTCCGAGTCAAATGGATGACATTCCATACATCGGCGGACGACACGCTGACCCTGGTTGACTTACGGTCAGATGTTCCGAGTCAAATGGATGACATTCCATACATCGGCGGACGACACGCTGACCCTGGTAGCGCTGACCACTTGCACAGTTTCACTTCTGATTCGGAGAAGGAGTGCGGCTGATTACTGGCACAAGTTTCGCTTTAAGTTCTGCAGGCGAAACCATACACATGATGCAGTGCCAGTGGATGAATATATTGGACATTGCAATACCCGAACGGGTGAATGATCTGACTCGGAGAAAGAGTCGAAGCTCTGCAGATAAAATCATAATGTTGGATGAATGAATAGCCCTCAGCAAAAGCGTAGCATTGCTTCGAAATGAGCCACCTTTTTTTTTTTTTTCGAGGCCCTTCCATCAGCAAAAGTGCAGAAACTAGGTCTTGCAAGGTCGTCTTGGTAAACTTCGGGGTTCTCGGTCTTACCATTTCTGGACGGGTAAGGAAGTGCGCGCGAGGCAAGGCATCACAAAGATTGGGAAGGCTTACCTGGTTGCCGGAATTAGGTGGCAGTCTTGTAAGGTGAACCACAGGATGGTAGATAGTTTACACATCAGTAAGACTACATGTACTTTTTTTTCAACTTGAACAACTTGTTTTAGTGGGCCGATGAACCAGTAGCAATGCCATCATGAAACCAAACTCGATCTGTGGATAGGGTTGTTCATGGGTACGGAAAAACCCGCGGTGTGATGGGTACGGGTCACGCAGGTATGGGTACGGTGTTAACTTTTCATACCCTTGGGCATACCACCACCCGTACCCGCAGTATC
>QLPF01003584.1:0-17452 GCA_003314045.1 Hygrophorus pudorinus
CAATGAATTACAATCCAAAATGTATGCTACAGGAGTTTGATAGAAATACATTTTATACCACTGAGAAACCCAGCCCTTCCCTCTTTATCCAAGTCTTCAGAGGCCAGCCCATAACAAACCTCTGCAGTGCTTCATAATTGTGTTGGTACTTTGCCAATCCTTCCTCTAGCTGAGCGATTCTCCTTAGGAGCAATTCTGCTGTCAGCTCATTCTCCTCAATCTTTATCTCGGCACCTGTGGCAACCTCGGCCGTTTGCCGAGAGTTGACATCGGGGGAATCTTGATTGTCAGCCCTGAGGTCGGTGGAATCTGTATTGTGAGACCTTCAAGTTTGGTCAGGATGGAATGGAACTCAAGCAAAATCTTGCACTCACCTGATGTGGACCCTGGAGTTGATGTGGGCTGGACTACAGACTGATCCTTCCTCTGGCCTTGACAGGCTCTGCTTTCAAGGCCCTGGTTTTCAATTGCTCCGACCGATGCACACCTGTTGGTGTTGTCTCTCCGGCGATCGTGGTGGGGTGCCTGGCTATCGGCTTCATGTCAAGTACTGTTGCGGGTGTCGGGTTGGTGTCACGGACGGTCGCCGTTGTTGTCACTGCCTTGCTCTGGGTTTCAGCAGATGTTGGCAGTGTGGGTGTTTTCGGCTCGGGTTTCATTGAAAAATGTCGGCTGGGCATCATTGCTGGTAGGAACCATCTGGGTTGACAGGTGATGACAGGCACTCGGTAGCTGACAGGTTTCGGGATTGGCAGGTCGAATTGGCTGACCTGACTAACATCGAGCTCCACGGTCGACTTGTCGGTCCTCCTCCTCTTTTTCAGCTGCTCCTCCTCACCATCCTCACTCCTCACACCAGGCTCAGATCCCAATGCCTGCTCTTCCACCTGTCTCTCTTTCGATGGCTTGAGTATCCCCTGGGGAGGCTTGGCTTTCGGCGCTAGCTTGTCGTTTCCATCACGCATTCACAATCTCAGAACTTCATCCTCCTTCTCCTCCTCCTCCTTCACCATGATCAGGAACTCCCTCGCTCTTCCTTGCCCCAACGCCACCACCTTCTCTCTACTTTCCCTCCACCAAACATTTCCACCCACATTCACCTGTGGGATTGTCATCCAATGGTGGAACCATGGGCTTGACTTCATTGCCTTGTCATCCTCTGACATTGATTCAAAGTTGACCACTTTCTGTGCCCTGTCCACCATGATGAAGTGTTCCCTCACACTCAGCACAAAGGAGGGGACATGGATCAATCGCTGGAGGATATTTGTCACTTCATTGATGATGTCCCTCATAGCAATCTGAGGCAAATGTCAGCATTCCAGTCTATGCAGCACTGGCTATTACTCACCAACTCCTCCTTCAGCTTTTGCTCCAAAACCATTCTTCTTTGTGGAGTCGCCAACTTGGCTGCATTGTCGACTTCTTGCCATCTGTTGGCATATCTGTATAGCAATTGCTGGTGCGCATTCACTTTGAATGTTGGGTTGTGTGTGATGTAGGATTTGTTGTGTGCCATGGCTGAGATGTTATGTCAAAGTGACGATGTTTACCCGATGTACTTCAACATCACGTGATATTATTACCCACAGCCTACCAGATTTCAGATCGACAGTATAGATCCTTTCATGCACTCAGGATGTTGCAATTTTATTTATGCTCTGCCAATGTGATATTACAAGGCGACTAGGTGAACTATTCTATTGGATGACATGTTGTCCAGGTGTTTTGTATACATAATTGTATTGAATGTAAGTAAGTGTGAATGAGTACCACAGATCAGTGGACCAGAATGACAGATGCCTGGGATGGATGCCCGGGAAAAGGAACTGGCCCAGCAATGTGTACAGATGAGTGAAATGTAACCCTGATGGCAAACAGCATGCCCAAGCCGATCAACATTGGCAGGCCAATAGACTCTTACAGAACATACCTGCTCTCAGAAAAAGACAATGTTGGGAGGCCAATGCATGTCCTGACGCCGATAGAAGAACCTGAGGCCAATGGATATACTGAGGCCGAAGGATATGCAGAGACTGATGGATATCCCAACACCAATGGATATCCCGAGGCCAATGGATATACCGAGACCAATGGATATACTGAGGCCGCATAGAGACACCATCTTTGCATTTGAATTAATGAATGTCAATATGAGGCATAAGCTGATGTAGATTGATATACGGAGGCTGATCTTTAAATTCTTACAAACCATTTATTACTTGTAATACAACCTGGCTCCTAATGATTCCTTGCCCGAATTTGCTCTACTAATTGGGCTCAGTAGCCATAGCTTAGCACTCTGTGGCTCTTTTCATCAACCTCTTTCTGCCCTTTAGCCACTACCTCCTCCAATGTCTCTCTCAGCTCCTTCAACTCCGAGATGAAATCTTCGGTCACAAGTTCATTTTGGTCGGCCAGAGTCGGTTTGGCTTATTCAGCAAGGGGAGCATCACTGAACCAGGTGGAGAACATCTCCCAATGTGTTTGCTGTCCATTAATACAGTCAGTTAATGTCACTTGAAAATGTAATCACAACTTACCCCTTCGACTGACGCCAAGAAGGATGCTGTCATCACCGAGTATGGCATTTTTGCAATCTCCCCGCCACTTTCCCACCAATGCCTCCCCTCAATCTGAATTCCTTCCACCTCTGTCTGGCCCTCACCGTGAAGCGACAACAATGACAGCTTCTTCCACATTCCAGGTGTTCCCAGTATCCTGTATACTGAACCGATGATGGCCGGTGGTGACCCCAGTTCCAACGATTTCAGTCGGCACATTCCGCCGAGCATCTTGGCTTCCATCTAATCGTCCTGTTAGCCAGTGTTTCCCTCTGTTTTCAAATACGCACCACTTCTGTCCCTAACCCCAGCTCCCATATCTGATGGTCCACAGACCCCACCTCTGGTAATGATCACAGCGCCACGCTGATTCTGGTAGCGATGACATCCAAATGACATCTTGCATCATGTTGTGTGGTGGGCACTGAGAATTTGATACCAGATTTGAAGTGCATCTTGATGGATGTAGGATGAAGGTGAGGGATGGACAGCTGTGTGTATATTGTCTCCTTTTGGTGCTGTGACATATTCTTCCCATGCGCTGTTGAAGACCCTGGGGCTGAAGCTGACCTTCAGGCTGTCAAAATCTTACTCTTGTAAACTTGTAAATGTGTATACTTGTAAATATATTTGATACATTTGATACATTTCATTCAAACCCTGTATTAGCTGGATTATCTCCCATGCGCCTCAAATCATCCAAGACTTTTGCTATGTGCCTGTCCACTTTTGCAGTCTCTTCAATCAGCTGCGCCTGGCCATCAAGTTCCGCATGTCTCAGCATGGCCACCTCTTTCACCACTTCCTGGATGTTGACTGCATCCTCAATGAGTGAGGTTGCCTTCAGCCGCATCGATCCCGATGGCCCGCAATCTCAGTAGTTGATGTCACAGCCTTTCAACTGCTCGAATTTCAGCTGACTGTTGTGCAACTGATCAGTTTGCACCCAAGCATGGTTAGTAGAAACTGACTCACCTCATAGAATGTCATTAGCCCATCGAACACATCCCCTCCATCTATATCCACTTCTCCTCTCCACCAACATCTCTTGTAGATCGGGTCTGTGATATCACAGACCCCACTCGGGTCTCCCTCCTCCATCCTGGTATCGATGGTGTCGAGGTTGCCTGAGCCTTCCAATACCATCATGGTGTCCCTGAGCACTATTGGCACCACCAATTCCTGACTGAGTACCCAGGCACTCCCAATCAGTGACATGGCCTTAACCTGATGACCTCATACCTGAATCAGCTGTCAACATTCAACCTTGGTAAGACAGCTTACCAGTTCTTGAGCCAGACCATACTTCCACAAAGGCCACAAAGCCTGCTTCTCCTCTCGCGGTAGATAGTGTAGTGCAGAAAACACCCAGGAAGCTTGAATGTACAGCAAGTCTTGTTCTGACAACATGATGGCAGTTGCAAGGAAAGGCGTGTAGCCCACATGATTGTTGTGTAATATATGTGTAATGAGGTGAGTTCAATGTCCGGTTCACATACCATTGGTTAAGGATCGGCCCTCTGAACAGCTCGGTTGGGTCAGTCCTCAGTGCCATCGGCATTAGGTTATCTTCAAGCATGGGCACAGAAGCAGCAGTCGTTTCATCGGCTCTCTTCAGTGCATCAATGCCAGTCGGCATTCACAAATGTTTGGCTTATTGGGCCGAACACATCTGCCATCCACACACTTCACCAGGATGGATGATACCATGCAGCTTAGATTTGGTTATCATTATTACTGATATTCTACCAAGGTATTATATGTCATAGTACTGGTGTTTCATCCACTGTGCCACCTCAACTCCCATCCTCTCATGTACTTTGTCTCTCATATAATAAGCAAGACAAACCCGATCTCCCTCGCAGTGAGATACTCCATGACGTAATATTTTGCCACTGAATCCAACCACTGTGCCTGAGTTGTATGCAAACTTCATCCCCAGTCCTGGGAATCCCAGCTCAGCACCACAATAAGGGCTGACCATGGTCAGTAGATCATACCATTGAGCCTGAGAATAGTTGTCCCGGTGGAATGGAGTCTCTCGGTTGCTCAGTGCCGTCAAGGCATTGCCTGATGTAGCTCCAGGTACTGCCATAGTTTTTCCACTGTCTGTCGTCCGCTCTCATACAACCCTGGGTGCATCACCCTTAAGATGGCACTAATTAATGCTGTCATCTCAAACATCATCACAAGCCAAGTCGCCGCCCTCGGTCGGGATTCTTAGCCTTTAAACTTGCTGACATCTCCAATGGCCAGTCAGGGATGTTCTGGGGCAACGTTAGCACCAATATTCATCGCTATCGAGACACTCATACCTCGTGAACTTGCTGAAACCAAGCCGGTGACATATCTATACAGCCGGGTACACTCATTGGTTGCCTTGTAGAACACCGACAATTTTCTCCAGGACACTGAAACTGTCTTCGGCCTGTACTTCTCAAACATCTGTGCAAGATGTATTAGTAGAATTCCACATCTTCAACTGCACTAATGGTCACTGGTGTTCATAATATAGCTGTGATCCACCTACCTGTCTTTGTGACGGTAGCACTTCCGGCAAGTACCATGCAAGGATGACTCCATGCCGGTCGATGATACAGGTCGGGGAATCAATGATTGTCCTGGATCCCCTTGATGGTGGGGGGTATGCCTTTGAAATCACCTCTTCCTTCACCTCATTTCGGCTGTTTTCATGGACGGACAGTCGATCGCAATATCACACAGCATCCCATGGGATAATGGCTGACATCAACAGGGGATCAGGATGGATGAAGGTGATCAGTGGCCAGGCCAAAAGACTTATATGGGTTCTGGTATGCCTTTACCAAACAGTCGGCGATGTGCTCGCAGTCGCTGGTGAGATCGATGGAAAGGGACATGGGCGTCCTGAGGGGGTTGATGGAAGGGGAAGAGATTGAGGTCCCACTGCCGTTTGTGGCTGCCGAGCGCTGCTGTAATTTTTGCTGGAATAGGTCCACTAAATATTGTGAAATGGTATCTGTGAATTGAAGAACTTCAGATATGTGTGCTTGATAGTGTATGTCACGGGTACGGGTATACCCACGGGTTTTTCTGCAGGTACAGCCACAGGTACGGGTACGGGTACAGACCTCATACCCGCAAAAAGATAGACCTGTGGAAATGTACCTGTGGGCCATATTTTTAATTGTTCAGATATGTGTGTAAACATTTTCTAGTACTAATATTACCTTCTACAATTGATTTTCAGCCATCCAAAGTAGGTTTTGTATTTTGTTCAAGCCACAGGTGTGTGATTTTCGCTCACACTCACCCTCAGCCACTGAGTTCAAACTCAGCCACCAGACTCAACACCTCCACCAACCGCTCAAGAAAGTGGTAACCGCAGGCAAACAAGGTAAATAGCTTTCAACCTATAACTTACCACCACCAACGATGCTGTGCAAACGCACACACGAACATCAGCACCGGCACCTACATGACCCCGCTGTCATCTGCCCACGACCCACCATCTCACATCAAATGCAAGACGGCCACATTGTCCCTCATTCCACCCCACCACCACCATCCCGCCTTGTCAGTCGCACCCCCACCGGCTGTCTCGCATCAAATGTGAGATGGCCACATCGTCCCCGTCACCCACCACACCACCCTGTCCCTCCTTACCCACCCCGGCCTCGTTACCCACCTCTTCCACGTCACCTGGCCATGTCATCTCTCACCACACCACCATCCTGCCTCTTCACTACCACCACGACCAGCTGTCTCACATCAAATGCGAGATGGCCATGTCGTCCCTCGTTCCACCCCATCACCACCATCCCGCCTCGTCAGTCGCACCCCCACCAGCTGTCTCACATCAAATGCAAGACAGCCACGTCGTCTCTGTCACCCACCACACCACCCTGTCCCTTCTTACCCACCCTGGCCTCATCACCCACCTCTGCCATGTCACGTGGCCGTCTCACTTCAAATGCGAGACGGTCCACCACCACCCATCCACCCCTCTGCTCCTCAAACGAGCGCAAGGGGATCTTGTTGACCAATCCCAGCCCCACCCAGTTCCATCCTCACCCCTCTGCTCATCAAACGAGCGTGAGGGGTATTTTGTTTGTATATTATGTAGTATAGAATTCATTCATATTAAAGCTAGGGCCCCTCCGCTCCTCAATCGAGTGCGAGGGTTAAGTTATTTAAGTAAAATGAAGTAGAATTATATTATAAAAGTGACATACATGCCCATGGGTACAGGTATGGGTATACCCAGGGGTATACCCGGGGGTACAATGGCTGTACCTGTGACCATACCTGTACCCTCACTGGGGGTACAGGTATTCGGCGGGTACGGGTACGGGTACGGGTATGGGTACAGCCAAAAATACCCCCAGGTTACCCATGCCACTCACTAGCGCTTGATCCATGTTAACTGCTGGAGCAGGGTGTTGCTTAAGTAATTGAGGCATTGTCCAATTGGGAATGACTGAGGGGGCTGAATACGTAATGAAGAGCGGCCCAACAGAAATTCAGTGGGAAACTGAATGAGAAACTCACATATGGGCAGAGCCATCTTTTCTGATTACAATATATATATCAGCCGACCCATCTCCAATGAGAAATGCCAGTATGGGCCCACCCATCTTTAATAGGAAACTGACATATTGGCCAACCCATCTTCAACAAGAAAATCAATTATCAGCAGACCCATCTCCAATGAGAAATGCCAATATGGGCCAGCCCATCTCCAATGGAAAATTCAAATATCAGCCAACCCATCTCCAATGAGAAACTCAAATATCAGCTGACCCATCTTCAATGGGAAAATGCATCATCGGCCAACCCATCTCCAATGGGAAATTCAATTATCGGCCGACCTATCTCCAATGAGACAGTCCAATATGGGCCCACCCATTTCCAGTGGAAAATTCAAATATTGGCCGACTCATCTAGTACGACTACAATACTAATCTCGGCTGATCCATTGCTCATGACTACAATACTATTGTCGGCCGACCCATCATTTACGACTACAATTCTAATATTGGCTGACGTCCGCTAGCCCATCTCTAACGTGATTTTGTCACTGTCCGCTCCCCCATCTTAGATGGGTCCAGGTAACTGGAAGGTGTGGCCTAATGCCGACCGAGAGGAAGAAGGAAAAACAAAGAGTGGTACCAGAGGAGAATATTAGTGATGAGGACGGCAGTGACAACAGTGTGCTGCAATTTACCTCCAAGTGGAAGCTCAACAGAAAGCCGACACCACGACCATCACCATCACCAACACCAACACCAACACCAATACCAACACAGCTGTTGCCAAAAAAGGCAAGTGTCAACCAGAACCGGAAAGTAGTTCGGCCTGGGAAAGAGTCTGTGGGCATTGGGAACATCAGCATAGGAGAGGATGTAAAGAGGAAGGGAAAGGCAACATTCGGCCAGGACATGTCATCAGATGATGGAATGCAAGATCCCATGTTGTCTGATGATGACAATCAGTCAGAAGATGATGAGGAACACGACTTTTCCATTGTCACCAGTCCATTGTCAGCAGTGGCTCTGCCGAGACATGTCAGAACTGCAATGTGAGGTATGTATGATTGGACAGTTTGTGATGAAAGATCTTGCTAATCACCCTACTATAGAAACCTTTCATGATGGGTCCCTCATCCTGCCTGCTGGAATTGTCCCGGCTCAGGCAGCGAATAGATTCAATTTCCTTCGGACACTATGTCTGACATTGTGGCGGGAAGACTTCATTGAAAGATTGGAGAAATATGAGGTCGGTCAAGCCATCTCAGGCTACCCGGCTCATGCCAATATTGGCTATGTATTCCATGTAGCCTGAGGGAACACAAGTCTGCAAGCCAATGGCAAACCAACCCCAGTGGCTGTCATGGGAGTATGACCAGTCGTCGGTGCCAGATTCATTTGATGGTGGTGATCTTTCAAGGTTCACCAATACAATTGACCGGTTTCTCTTGGCTCCTCAGCTCTTGGACAACTGCCAGGCATCATTCGGCTATGATGTTGTCCAGCTGTGGACTCTCGGCATTGGCTTGATATACCAAGACTTGTCTGAGCACTTCGAACTGAAAAGGACTATCATGAAGCATTTGATTGGTGGATGACATGGCCGGGTGACAGGTCAGATGCCTTCAAGACCCTGATAAATACCACTTGTGATATGTTGGATGAGGAGTATTTACAGCAGAAGAAGTGAGCAGAAGAAGGGAAAGCTGTCATTGGTCCAGGTTTGTTGGTCATCCAAAAGCCAATGACAGTCAGCATGGCAGATGGACAGAAAACACAGATGCCCACATCAAAGCCGAGGCTGACCATCATCAGCTACAGGCAGGATGATGCTGGTCCCAGTGTATTGCTGATACAGACAAGGCCGAAACCAAAGCCGAGGGTGAAGTCAACCATCAACATCACCAACTGCAATCAGGTGGGACCAGGCATGGTGAGAAAAGGGATAGCAGTGGCATGGAATCAGTCCATGCCGATCTTGATGACAGAGGCTGAGTTGCAGGACAGCATCATTACTCCCCCACTCTGTGACAAGGCCCCAAGCAAGGCAACCACCAATGCATCCTATTTGTCTTGGACCTCAATTGTCCTGCCCTTGTGGATCTTCAAAGAGCTTTGCAAGTCTACAGGGTACTTTTGTCACAATTTCTATTCTCAAACAACTGTAGTGCTAACAGCTGTTCCCTACAGCCGTCAGTCGTCACAAGAGTCTTGTGCCTGAAGCACAAGCCAAGATGGCTAACTTGGTCATATGCCGAGCACTGCCTGCCCACAAAGATGTTTGAAGACCTTGACACCTGGACAAAGATTATCAGCTGGTTCCTATCAGCACCCTATCTGACCGATGATCATAAGGCAATGATAATCATGCGACTGTAGAGCTGTGGACTTTTGGAGCGGGAATGATCATCCAGGAACTGATTCAGATATATCAGGTTCGGGACCATGACGACATGGACAACTTGGTGCAGTTGATGGTTCTTCATGACTGGGTCATGGTACAGGACTTCAAGGCTAAGGTGATATTCACTAGAACGATGGAACTCCTAAGAACAGAATATCTCAACAAGCAAAATGGAGTGGATGATAGTCCCAAGGCCCAACTCCATCCTCAGATATGCACCGGTCAGTACAGGACGCCGATAATGACCGAGCCGATGGCAGCTGAGCCGACAATTGAGCAACACGGTTCGGCCTCTCAGGGTCCAGATTCCCATCAGGTGAATAAAAGGGTTAACACAAAATCTATGACAAGTCAGGTGAGGGAGGATAGTGTAGGCAAGTCTCAGCTTGGAGTGAAGCACAAGTTGGTGATGGAAACACATCTTCCTGTCATTGCTGAGGCAACCGATGTACTCACGCTGGCACTGAAGAGGAGGAAGCATAGTTAGAGTCTGCATTGCATGCATCCCTTGGAAGATGTAATTAATAATAGTAATGTCCCTCTGCCCATGCTTGGGCCATCTGGGTAATCCCAATCTCAGACATTTCCAATTTCAGTTCCAAATACTTGTGTGGGGAAAGATGTCTTGGACCTTAACATTTGCTCAATGCCAGTCCTGATTCCTTCAAGCAAGGGATGATATTTTATATAGAAATACAAATAAAAGAGACCAAGTCAATTGCAAGTAGAAAAAGTCAAACATCAAAACATTTCTTTTGGCTGACCGATGAATGCCAAACCTCATGCCCACCCTACTCTTCGATCTCCCCTGCTTCCAATGCTACTTCTCCCCTGGTGGCAGTCGGAGTGGATACGAGCACTGCTAGTAATGACATGGTGGTGGTGGTGGCGGCCTCTGCTATGGCGGTCCCCTCAGCATCGGTGATGGTACCAATCTTTACCTCTTCATTGACCTCCATCCCCTCCTTTGATTCCTCGACTCCTTCACCCATCTCAACCTTTAGTGTGACTTCATCGACATTCTTCTCCTCCATGTCGGTGACTTTGGTCACTTCTCCAATTGCCTTGTCAGTCAGCATGGTGGATGCTGCTGGCTGCTCGGCCTTGGTAGCAGACAGTCCTGTGTCAGTCTGGATGACAGGTGTTGAGGTGGTGGGGGATGGGGAAAAGTGAAGGAGGAAAAACCCCCACCTTGGTGCATTGCTCTCCTATGTGTACTTTGATGGTGTTGCTGCTGAAGGGGGGAGTGTGCGCCCCTGGGCCAGGTGTAAATTGTCAGCCGTCATTGTGTTAGCAGTTTTGATGGCTTGTAGAGACATTGACTCTGTCATTGAGGCGTCTGCCATGACTTCATTGTCCCTCTCGACCTCAGACCCCACTCCAACCCCCCTCATGTTCTTCCGCACTGCAACATCTCTCTCTAGTGGCAGCGGGGCAAACTTAAATGACTCTGTGATGATGGGGGATTCTTCAACCATCTGTTCCCCCTCACCATCCCAAGGTTTCATCATGATGAATTGACAGAGTGCCTCATATGCGCATTGTGTTGCTGATAGCTGTGCCTCCAGATACCTAATTCTGGCCACCATTGATGGTAGAGTGACCTCCTCCTGGAGTACTGTGACATCGGTGGGATGCAGGTATTGGGTGAAGTCACTGACTGGCCGCATCATGATGTGGAATTCTATTACATTCATGTCAGTTACCTTGAAGATAAGTAGATAGCTCAGCACTCACCGGAAGGGTCCTCTTGCATCTCCTGCATCTTGGCCTTGGCCTTCTGCTTTGAAGGTCCTGGTGTGGCCGACCGAGGCACCTGAGCCAACTTTTTCTTCAGTGCTGATGGCATATGGGGTGGTTTGGTGACCTTCAGTGCCTATTTCTTTGACACAGTGGGCTGAGTGGAAGACAGCTTGGGTGTATGGGCCCTTGACTTCGACCAACCAGGATGCAGGGGAGACAGAGGACTGTCGACATCAGCGATGGGGAAGTCAAATGTTGTCTCCTCCTCCTCGTCAGTGGCTACCTGCACTGGTGTGGTGGGCCTGATGCTGCAATGTGGCACTTGACACAACGGGAGAAGAGCAGGCATTTTACTTTGCTCTTGTTGCAGACCTTGCATGCCTGCCCTGGCTTGCTGATGCATTGCACCTCCTGTCGTTCGCAGCAGGGACAGGGACCTGCAACGGCAACTTTGACCTTGGCATGCTGGGTAGCTGTTGTTGGGCCTTGTACCCTGGCCTTCTTCACTCACCTCTCATCCTTGTTGCCAATCCCCCTCTTCACTTTCTCTGCATCATTTATGCACCTCTATGATCTCTCAATGCCTTTCTTCTCTATCCCTCCCTTCACCACTGTCGGCCATTTTGTTGTCCTTGACACTTTGCCAATGGTGTCCTCCTCTTCATCGAAACTATCTGTTGCCTTTGTTTTCACCCCCCTCTCAGCTGGTGCTGGTGACTCAACAGCCCTGTGCTTCCCCTGGGCCTTGGCTAATGGCACTGGAGCCGTTCACATTGGTGTGAATCCCGCCTTGTACAATGTTGGTGGCTGTTGTAGCCTGACCTCAGCCTTTACATCACTTTTCTTCTCTTTCTTCTCTTCCTCAACAACCTTCTCCTTCTCCTTCCCAGCCTCCAACAGTTGACTCCCCATTCTCCTCTGTTCCTGGCTCGACCTTGACAATGATTGATGTGTCTGGGCTGCCCGTTGTGCGTGAGACTGACCAACTTGTCGATCTGCTGCCTTCCCACCATTTTGGACTGCTGGGGCATTTCTGATCGAGCCCGATAGTGTGGGTCGTCCAAAAGGCACCTATCATGAGGGAAAATAGAGTCAATGTTGACCCATGTTTTGTGTTTGACCATGGATGCATGCCAACTGTACGCTGAGAAGTATCTTTGGTACGTTCACAGGGTGCTGAAGTTCCGGGGAAGACAACTTTTGTTATACACCAGCTCCCTCAACAGGTGCTCCAAGATCTCCATCTTCAACTTGTCCATTGTGCTCTGACCTGCCTCGACTGCCTCCCTCCATTGGTTTGCATACAGGTATAGCAGCTCCTGATTTTTTGCCACTGCGGCATCTATGACGTTCCAATGTCCAGTGGTGTGAGTGCGGGCCATGTCGACTTTGATGAGTTCTGAGGTCTGAGTGGGTGGCTTCTGAGGTTGATGTGAGGGTCCCAAGAAAGTGACAAACAAGCAACAAAAAAATAAATATCAACTTCAGATCATGTGACCAATTCACCTTTACACTTATTACAACTTGTCATTGCCGCATACTACTAGTAATTTTATCTACACGATGCAAGTACATCAGTATACCTCAAAAACTCTGTGTAAGACCCTTGTATGTCACTGCATTTATTCAGCTGATGTCAAAGATCATCAGCTGACCTTGTATTGGCTCCAAAATACATTCACTTCGACCTGGACAACTCCTTGGACTCAAACATGACTGGGGTAGAGTTTGAGGCTGAAACATATGGTCCTCATGTTGGTGAGCCTCTTGATATCCTCTCTTTTATGGTGATGCTAAACCTCGTGCAGAGGTCATTGAGTCCCATTCAGACAACATTTTCTCCTGGGGTGAACCTCATCACATCAGTCCCAGCTCTCAACCTTGGGACCACAACCCTGGCAATGACACCCTAATAGACCTCAATTCTGAAGGTAGCCAGGTTGATCATCTGCCTACCCAAACAGATGTTGATACCAATGCTGGCTTCACTAAGGCTGACAGATGATGGATTTTTGGTCAGTCAGAATGTACTGTGTAAGAATAACAGTTCTAAATGAATATTTGTATAGATGTTGGTATCTTGGGTGTTGCCGGACCCTCAAACATTTGCATTGATGATAAAGCCAACAAGGAGTTTGATTTTGGCACCCTGGTGCTCACACAGAGTAAGTTCTCGCCCTTATTGACAGGTAGATCACTGAACGACAGCTTTATTCTATTAGGGCTGGACTTCCCATCACCTTCACCGGTATCTTCTCAGGTGAATGGGGAGATTGACATGGGTGAAGCCGAGGATGATGACAACAATTTCTCTTTCAGCCCTGCTCTCTCCTCACCATACCCAGATGCCGAGGATGATGATGACGAGTTCTCTTTCGGCCCCCCCTGTCCCTGTGCCATACCCCGATGCCGAGGATGACACCAACAAGTTCTCTTTTGGCCCCCTTGTCTCCTTGCTGTACCCCAACGACAACGTAGAGGGGGACAACTTCTCCCCCCATCCTGCTCTACAAGGTCCAGACAATGACATGGAGTTCTCATTCGGCACTCCTGTCCATAGCCAGATGGACACACCAATGCTGGGAAGTATCGAGGCCATGGCTGCACAGCTTTGGGACCCCCTTCCCCCACTCATTTGGGATGTCCAGGCCAACAAATTGGCCAACATGGTGCTGAGCCAGCTTTCAAATGGCCATTGCATTCAAGCATCCCTGCTACTGCAGGACATGCATTTGTCGGTGGCCATTCTTTGCCTCCAAGACTGCAACATGCAGAAGGTGGAGAACATGTAAAACTTTGGAGAATTAGAAGGAGACAGTGTGAGGGTGAAGGACAGAGTGTAGAGTTACAATATCATTGTAGTACTATAATTGTAACATCAAGCCACTAAACATTACATTGGTGTAAGCTGGGCGAAACAGACTGCACAGACACCAAAACATGTAGACTGCAACCGAAGCCAACAGCTGTTTCGCAGAAGCTCAGAATAGTCGTGCCAGATACCAAGACATAGTGTATGTTCAATGGGAAAATAACATATAGGCCCATCTAGCTTGAATGTGACACTGGAATATCAGCCAACCAATCTCAAATGAGAATGTCAGCCAATCCATGTTTAATCAGGAATCAAATATTGATCTCTAATGAGAAAACTCAATGTCGCCTGACCCCTGTTCTAATGAGAAAGTGACATCTCATGTCAGCTGATCCGTCTCCAATGGGATAATTCAATGTTGGCTGACCCATCTCTAATGAAACACCTCAATATCGGCCAACCCATTTTCAACAGGAAACCTCAATGTCAGCCAACGAAAGTGACATATTGGCCGACCCATCACCAATGGGATAATACAATGTCAGCCAACCCATTGTTTACAGGAAACTGAAATAACAGCCAATGGGATAATGCAATGTCAGCCAACCTATCTCTCACAAGAAAGTGACATATTGGCCAATCCATCTCCAATGGGATTACAAGGTGAATGTCATAAAAATCCGAGGTTTTTGGTTTTTCTGTACCCTTGAGAAAAGATCAGAGCACAGTAAGATCAGTGTTGATACCCAGATGCTAAAACTTGTAATGCTTATATCTCTGTCAATTCTTGACAGTTTCTGATAATTTTTTTTTTGTTCTGATCACCCAAAAATGTTCTACGTGCCAGTTACTAAAATACCCACAGGTTTTCACAGGTAACCTGTGCAGATCACTAAACCTGTGTCCCCAGAACTATCATGAGTAACCCCCACAGATCTCTCACTTATTTAGTTACTATGCACTTACATCCAGCTATATATCTCTAATATAAATCATTTTCAATATTTCAAACACCATTCAAATTCAGCTGGGTGAAGCCACTGGTCATATGCACTTATATATTTTACAAAAAAAAAAGTAAAAGGTCACATGAAAAGGTTTTCCAAATCCTCAAGTTAATTTTCTACTATAATTTTATGTAGAAATAATTTGAATTTTGGGACTAAATTTTTTGACATAGCTAGTGAGATGTATTAATGATATTATAATATTTGAGTGAGTGAGTGAGTTATTCACTCAACCCCTCACTACCTCTTTCTAACTTATATGTAGTGCTTTGTAGAACATAATGTTAGCCATTATAAAGTAAATAAAATAAAATAAAATAATAAAAAGTAAGCTACTCTTTCAGCAGATGTGAATGGTGAACTTTCACCAATGTCAAGAAATCTCATTTTTGAGAAAAGAAAAGGTCAGTGGAAAATGAAGCTTGTCATGCATGACCAGGGAAAAACAGTGAAGTCATAACTGGTCTAACTTTGGTATATAAGAGTACTGTATTAATTTTGTACATGAGTAAAACACAATTGGGCAGCAAAATTTGCCACCCATCACATGTCATAACTGGTTCTGGTGAAATGGCCATTCTGCCAGATACATAACATGTCACAAGGCCTGGCAAAATGATCAAAATGGTACAGTATAGAGTGGAGCACAAACAGTTTGAAGTAAAAAAAGTATAAACATGGAAAAACAGGATAAACTTATCCAGGGAAAATACATGAGACATGGTCGAGTGTAGAGATACACTTGCCTTACTCCAACAGGAATTCCCTATGAGAGTTTGCATAGGTAATTTGGTACCATTGTGAGACACAACTCTCTGTTATAAACATGTATGTGTTTCACTATATTGGTATTTACCTGTAAGACACAACTCTATAGCTGAAGTAAGTAATGATGTAAGTGAAACATAAAAGGTATCATACCTCAGCTATAAACACATATGTGTTCTGCTAGGGTATCTGTACAAGTATGTGTATGTTTTATAGGGAACATTGTGGGGGGTGATTGCCTTCTGATTACAATCAGTATGTGGGGCATCACGAGCCTGGAATATGTTTATTCCAACATTCCCACCATTGAGTCTGTCTATCTGTAACATTTTTAAACTCAAGTTAATTTTCTACTTCTAGCTCAAGTAAAATAAATACATGTAGAAATAATTTTAATTTCAGACTAAATCTTGACATGATGTATTATAATATTGTAGTGAGTGAGCAAGCCATTTGCTTGCTTGCCCACTACCTACTTATGTAGTACATATTTATAATAAAATAATACTAGCAGGCAGCATAAGGCTGCCCACCCTTTACTGTGTTTGTGGGTCTATGTCTTTGTCATCACCCAGCCTTGCTTGTCCACATCAATGTCCTCTTCCATCCTGTCACCCAGCCCTGGACTTGGGTCCACTCACCCTGCTGCCCCATGTTCTTATCACTTGGGTGTTCACCGACCCTGCATGTCTCACATTCCGGATCTGTTTGTGTTCTGTAAAAGGCTCTGGAGGTGTGTGGACTGCATCAGGATATATGTACATATATATATATTGCTCACTTTTTTTTCATCGTTTTTGTTGTTGTCACTCAAGTCCCATATGCTATCACTGCTGTGGGTCTCACATTCTGTTTGCATTCCGTAGGTAAACAGCAGGTCTGTGGGAGCACGGACCGCATGAGAAATGTGTACATATAAATTCGTACTTTTGTCTGCCACACTGTGGCCACATTTGTGTTGTTATCTAATAGTTAGTAATGATGATTAAAAAATGAGACACTTACCAGGCTCTTGGTGTTGTGCGCAGGTGAGCAGGTGAGAGTGGTTGAGTTGTTGAACGATGAGAAGAGGTCACAGTCACTCTGCAGTGACTGAGAATAAGTCATGTGACCTTTTCAACAAAGACGTGCCTACCGTGTTGCTGTACAAAATATTTGTTATTTGGTGAGCAAAAATGTGCTGCTGAATGTTGTGAAAATAATGGTATTTTTTTCGGAAATTTATTCTTACCAAATGGTGTTGGGGGAGGACTATAATACAATATAGGTTATTTATTGGTACTTGTACAACAGTATGTGGAAGGTTATTATAATTCTGTGGTGTAGTGGTATGTGGTCTGTACATGAGTCATGTGATATATCTTGATAGCCAGGGTTCAATTTTGGCTATGGTTACTTTTTTTATTATATTAGTAAGCACCCAACGCAGCTTGGACCTGGTTATTCTGGGTCACTCCTGGTAGCTTCCTAGTTATTCCTGGTTATTCCTGATCACTCCTGGTAGTTTCCTGGTTATTTCTGGTTATTCCGGGTAGCTTCCTGGTAGCTTCCTGGTGATTCCTACCAGGAATACCAGGAATCAGGGGGCCAGTGTAAAGACCTCCTTGTCTGCAAGAACAAAACACACCCAAACAGCCCACTGA
>QLPF01003598.1:0-14131 GCA_003314045.1 Hygrophorus pudorinus
GGATGCGCTGTGCTTGCAGGCAATGGTCAGGTGATAATGTGCACAGCATGAGAAAGAAAGGATATGTGAAGAAAGAGATATACTATAAAAGGATGATCGTCAGGCATGAGGTCGGCACATGTTTATGAACCAAGATAGCAGGATAGCCTTACGATTGAAAGGCTATGGGCAAGGCTATGGGCAAGGCTATGGACTGAAACAATGATTGGCAGCTGTCGAGTTTATCTGGTAATTGATCAATAGAAGTCTGATCGATCATTTGTGGGTCCAGAATCCGGAAGCATGTTTAGGAATGGTGTGCCTTGTGCTCATTAATCCAAATGGAGATTAGGACGAAATCCGATCAGTGGTGGATGGAAATAGATTGGTGGAGCAACCATGTGGCAGGCTAAGTCCGGAGCAGAACACTGTTGTTGTGCCTTGTGATCAAAGAAGATATAATTAAAGAATGACCATGTGGCAATTGTTTATAGGCCGTGTGAATGTCCGAAATAGGATGAAAGAATCTTTGAAAAGGAAACTAGATAGGGGTAAAAGTCATGTCATGACAGTACCTGGCATCGATTATTTCGACACCTTTGCCCCTGTGGCGAAGTTGGCTTCAATCCGGACGGTCCTTGCCATGGCCGTGTGCCTGGATTTAGAAATTCACCAGGTTGACGTCAAGAGCGCCTACCTCAATGGCGAGCTCACAAGCAATGAGGTAATATACATGTGTCAACCCCTGGCTATTCTATCCCGGGCCAAGAACACTCCGTTCTATTGCTCAAAAAACCCCTCTATGGACTAAAGCAAAGTGGTCGAAGGTGGTACCGCAAGCTATTCGGTATACTAAAACATCTGTTCAACCTAGCTCGATGTGAAGTCAACCACACTGTATTCTACCGCAGCTCCAGCACGAAGATCATCGTCATAGTTGCCCATGTCGACAACCTCACCATAGTCACCAACTCAATAACCCTCATGCGAGAAGTGAAAAGGCAGCTAGGCAACGCGTTACAGATCACCGATATGGGGGAGATCCACTGGCTCTTGGGTATAGAGATCAAACGTGACCAAGAAACGTGTACACTTACCATGTCACAGACCGCGTACATTGACTCCGTCGTCAAACGCTTCGGCCTCGAGGATGCCAAACCTATCTCATCGCCCATGGAACCTAATGTACACCTCACCTCATCTCAATCACCTGTCACCCCCTGCGAGCATGCTGATATGCGTGACGTCCCCTACCGCGAAGCCATGGGATCCATCATGTACGCTGCGGTTGGAACCCGCCCCGACATTGCCTATGCTGTAACAGTGTTGTCTCGCTTCTTAGACAAGCCCAGCCGAGCTCACTGGGAAGCTGTGAAGCGCGTCATTAGGTATATCAAAACCACGCGCGCCTGGAAGCTCACCTTTGGCAGCAAGAAACAAACCCTTGTGGGCTACACGGATGCTGATGGTAGTATGAATGATGACCGACATGTGATGTCCGGGTACACCTTCCTCATAGACAGAGGTGCCGTATCGTGGAGCTCGAAGCACCAGGACATCACTGTCCTATCCACCACCGAAGCCGAGTATGTCGCAGCAACCCACGCTGCCAAAGAAGCCATGTGGCTTCGCGCATTTATTGCACTCATATTTGCAGAACTCACCGACCCCACCGTACTTTACAGCGACAACCAGTCTGCAATCGCGCTCACCAAAGATCACCAGTACCATGCATGTACAAAGCATATTGACATCCGGTTCCACTTCATCCGTTGGATCATCGAGAATGGCACCATTAAACTCGTTTACTGCCCTACCGAAGACATGACCGCCGACATGCTCACCAAGCCCCTCTCGTCGGCGAAAGTGAAACATTTCGCTGTGGAACTTGGGTTGCGTGAAGATGGAGGGGGAGTGTTGGAATAAGAATATTCCGAGCTGGGTCGCGATGACCCCATCGTGATCATGATCAAATAGCAATCTCCCTGCAACGCTATGTTTAGCATCGTATCCACTCCACTATGCTTATATTTAACCTTTTCAAGTTTATCTTTAGTATACAAACATTTACCCTTTTGCTTGTAGGCTCATATCTTCACCCCACGTAGGATAAAATGTACCAGTAGTCACACCTATACCTCAGCATAACGCATACATGTTCATTGCTGAGGTATGATATCCGAACTATCTTCTTACTTCATTTACTTATGTCACCTGTAGTATCTACATCTTACAGGTGAATATTATATAGCGTAACGCATACGCGTTCATTGCTGACTCGGAGTATCTACATCTTACAGCGGCATCAGTTTACCTGCGCTAAATCTAATACTTACAAGAAGAAATGGAATCTTTGTTGAGATCCTCATAGTACTCCCACCACATGTACTTACTATGTACTTGATGTGAATAATTGTTGTCAACTGCTCGCTTTAGTAGGGGTGTCGGGTCCTCAAAGAGGGCTCGACAAGTTGTGAGCTTTGCTGTTGAGGTTTAGTCTTGCTACCTTTCTTCAGACCCTCTGCATGGGTTTTCAAGACTTTGAACGGCACGCTCAAAATTCTGACTTCGTTCAAAGATCCCGATCGAGTTTCTCCTCTCGGAACTACTCGGGCCGAGTCACGTGACTCGCCTTTTCACGATGTCAGAATTTTCTCCAAACCTTGAAAAGTCGGATTGACAACGTTCACATGTCAGAGATTTTTCATTGACTTCGAGTTCTTTGGAATTTAGCTCTAGCTTTATCTACCTTTTCGGTCTCTCAGGATAATACAGAAACTCGGAATCTACTTGAGTACAATACATGCTTAGTTGTCACTTTCATTTCTCCTTTTGTTTTATATTCAATTCCGATTTATGGATTATCCTTCCTGCAGGGCCATGAGACGGAGCGCACTATACAAAGCCAATTCAGACCACCCATCTTTTCGAGACAAAAATACTTGATGCACTGGATATGGCTCATATCCAAATCCCCAACTTGAATCAAAGAAGTGTTCCAGTCAGACAAGTTGAAAGTACTCCGTCAGGATAGAAGATGACCGACACCACCTTTCCCGGCTACTACTAAGTAGTAAGGGCTGCCTTCCCAACAATGGATACACACGCCAATACGCCGGGTCATTGTCACGGTGTGAAGTAGTGCCCATTTCCTGTATTGCTTGCCTTGTGTAAATAGTTCCGTCTTGAGAGCGGGTAATTACATTGTAATTTACCTCTTCTACTGCAAAGCCTGTTGAATCACTCTAATTAGGGGAATGCGATGTGGTCAGACGAAAACGGAAAACGGGTTTAGTTGCCAGTGTACGTTTGCCAGAATGGAGGAGGTGTGGAGGGAGGTGTGTGGTAAGACGGAGAACTGCCGCCACTGTGCGGTGAAGAGGAAGCTGGAAAACTTCCGCCACTGAGCGGTGAAGCAGAAGCTGAAAAACTGCCGCCACCTTGCGGTGAAGAGGAAGCTGGAAAACTGACGCCACCGTGTGGTGAAGAGGAAGCTGGAGAACTCCCGCCACCGCGCGGAGGAGAGGAAGCTGGTGTTTGGTAAGGCGGGGAAACGCTACCGCCGTGCGCACGGGTTCGCCCTTGAGGCGGGCCATAGTGCTGCTGAGGCGGGGGGCGGTTCCCAGAATAGTCACTGGAGAAGCCCCAATGGCTCACGAGATTGTGATGGGGGGAGTGCTGATCTAAGCTCCCATAGTGAGTCATTCGGCTGTTATATAAGGGGTTCTGCGGGTTCTGCGGGGGTTGTGGCGCATGAGATGGACTTCCGTGCGCTCCAAGGGTATGTGGGTTGTTCGCCTGAGAAGGCGGAAAACCTGGGCTGTTGTACTGCTCAGAGGCACGTGACTCTCCCTCACGCTCGTAGTGCCCCGGAGGCGGCTGATAGCGCCCAGAGAAGTCACTTCTGTGGTACCAATTGTTCACTAGTCTGTAACCTGGGCCGCGGTCCTCAATGTTCGAATTGTGGTTCACGCGGCTTACGAATGGGTGATCCTGTTGGGGGTGGGGCGACGGCGGGGGTGGTCTGGGCGGGCTTCCGGGTGGGCTTGCATGTGAGTGTTCGGATGCGCTGGGTGCATGTGAGTGTTCGGATGCACTGGGTGCATGTGAGTGTTCGGACGCGCTGGGTGCATGTGAGTGTTCGGATGTGCTGGGTGCATGTGAGTGTCCGGATGCAAACTCGCTGCTGGAATATATGTAATTGAGTAGAACATGTGGAACATATGGACTCTCGGGTGTGGTTTGGTGTGTGCTTGAGGCCGTGTTTTGGGCAGCCCCTTGACCTGAGCTCTGGGGATCACGATACAAGTGACTCGGACATCCGCGGGCAAATAACACTACGTCCCCTCGTGCTTTAAGCTTCCTTGAAGGCGGATTAGTACTAACTCACGCCACAAGCAAGATCGTACCAAGGGGTGGGAGCTGCTACTGTTGGAACGACACTGAGGGCGACAGTGGCGATGATGAACTTGACATGGACCATGGGAAGAGATGGATGTGAATTTGAAACGGCGTAAAAGATATAGAAACGTGTTCGACGGTTACCAGCACCGGAGAGTAGAATGGGGTGGGGGTCTAAGAGCGCAGCTGAAGGCTCAGAAGGTCAGACTCAGCTTTCTTTTATAGATTGTCGACGGCCGCCCGCATTTCAACGACCGTGATGCCATCGTTTGTCCTGAGATTACTTCCTGACGAATCTATTTCGTGAACTGGTAAGACGGATCACGCCTGATGACGGAGGCTGTGGCAATCCACGGCGAGCTATATACTATAGCATTCATGTATCAAGTGCGTGTGTATGAGAAGCAAACTCTGAAACCGCAAAGTAGCCATAGCCCCTGGGTGACTTTATCCTCACTCTCGCCGTACATTTTCGCGCCAACAACAACGTCAAACCTTCCTATCACTCTGACGACAACCGGGTCAGGAAGAAAAAAGAAAAGACCTGGACTTTCAAGACGTACGAGCGCTTTAAATTTCAACGCCACGATTCGACATCCCACTGGCACGTCCCGGATATCACGTTCGAGCCGCGGTTCCGTTTCTGTCTTCTTTCCCTTCCTCATGGGATGCAACCAACTCAGTTTGTTGGGATTCGGTGAGATGCGTGGGACTCCGAATGTTGGTATCCTGATTCGTTTCCCAAAGGGCCTTGCAATGAGGCAATAAGACTTGATTATATCGTTGTTTTCTCCCAGTCGAGGCGTTCCAGATCACGGCCACGCTTGAGGGACGTAACGGTGAAAGGGAGGTGGTGCTTGCCGTACTACGGGTCCGTAGTACGTCCTTCACTGGAATTTACACCTGCCAGTGACGACGAAGAGACTGTTCCGGACGCACTTGCTCCGAGTGGTCGCACTACTAGACGGAATATAACTGCGACATTGCTATTGTGCATGTCCCAGCTTCAGGTAAGGTCACCGTGAACATCTGATTCTTACATGTATACTAGGGGTTGCTACACGTCTCGCACATTATCAGGATGCAAGAGGGACACTAACGCGAGTTTAGCTCCGTGATATACCGGCGCATCTCTATTAGCCATTGCCGCTGCTCCCATGCATTTTCATGCAAAGCATCCTTAATAACCACTTTCCGTCCAACCCCAGCGACAGTCTTATCCCCACTCCCCCCCGTAACACTGCGGGATTCAACGCCAGCCTCAAACAACTCCGTCCCCATCTCCTTCGGCACCAGCTCGTCTTTCTCGCTGAGCAGGACCATCATTTGCGGCAAGAGCCTTTCCAACACGGAATGTGATCTTGCCATGCCGCAGCGCGATCCGTGGCTAGCACCGATGTGTCGTATGGCCGAGACAGCGTCCCATTTATCGAATGCGAGAGGGGCGAGGTGACGGTATGGTATCCACCGGTCGGGGTAAAGCGCTCTGACCATGCGTGGAATTGACGCAAACGGGTTTTCTACGATCAGACCTTTGATGTTTTTGTATCTGGGGTCGTGGTATTGCGCCTTCTCGGAGGCCCTTCTGTCCTTGTGGCTCTCGCTGCGCAATTCGGTTTCATAGAGTCGAATGAGGAGGCATATGGCGCCTGCCCCGCCCAGTGAGTGGCCGTATATGACGATGCTTGAGGCGGGAAAACGGTTTTGTGTGTACCGCATGATGTGCAAGTAGTCTGTCAGGATTCCGCTTTCGGTTGGGGAGCGGGATGTTGATTTCCAGAATGAGCGTGGGGCGACGGCAACGACGGCTAGTTCAGTGGGGATACTGGAGTCTGGCTTTGGTTTGAGAAGTTTTTGGAAGATGGGGATACGGTGGAGGGGATTTCCCGCGTTCCCTGTGGGTTGAAGTGGTCAGCTGGGTATCCCGGTAATGAGATACGATGGAGGGACCTTGTAGGTATACGATCACTGTTTTCACAGGTGGGTCTTCTTTACCGGGGTGGCTGCTGCGGACGATGATACCTGAGAGAGATACGTTCTTCTCGCTGGCGATTTGGATCTCTTCGCACCGAATGCCTTTGAGATGGCTCTGAGGGACGTCGCGCGCTAGTTCTTCGCGTCTTGCACCCGGAGGCACATATCCTACATGTAGGAAGTAAAGACCCTGAGATCCCAGCCTCGGATTCGGACTGACCCATGTATATGATTTTGCGTTGGAAGACAACGAGCATCAAGCACTGCCAAAGGTATGAATGAGCATTTCATTGAAACACGAGCTCCGGCAAAGACTTCGTCTCGACCTTGTATATCCAAAGAGCCAGCGGAAGGCCGGTCATTATCGACAGAACCAACCAGAAAGAGGGTCTGCCGGATGTGGGCTGCATGTCAATGGGCAAGACACCTGCGAGTAGAGCTTGGGGAAGAGGTAGACGAGGGACATGATTTTGACTGCGATGATGGGCTTTGAAACGAGGTTGTGGTGCGACCAGCAGCGGTGTGAAAATGTGGGCGTGTGGGCTGACTCGCCTCAAGCTCCTCTGCACTGCAGCTGCCAGTGGATGCATTCGCAGAGTGTGCCCACCTTGTGACAACACCACCTTCTGGCAGCATTAGAATATGACATGGTACAGTCTGATATGGCTGACTCTCAGTCCTGGCGACCACCCTGCAACATCTTGTCACCCTATAATTTATCTGTGTATACTAGATCAATGTTACGATTTCGACCTAAGAGCGCGAGCAGCCAGGATTTTGGTGGCAACATCGTAGTGGTGACAGAAAAAACTACCGCACGTCTGCAACTACAATTCGGAATAAATACATCATATCACCTAGTCTACATGTTTCCCGATGACACCCCTTCACCTTTGACCAAGTCAAATATATGGATTGCCAGTGGTGCTCCAACTTATCCGATCCCGAACATCCTGAGGCACAGCAATCCGAGGCTGCGGACGTGAGTTGGCGTTGGCGGGTTGGGTGTGACGTTCGACGGCAGCTGGCACAGCTTGTTCTTCATTCAAGTTCGGTGACACGGCTGGCAGAGGTGGAGCCCGCACACCACGACCGCTAGTGTCCAAGTCGTCGACTCTGATGCTTTTACCGAGACAACCACCACGGGGGAATAGGTCAGCATTCCTCAGTGCTTCAATCTCATTGCTAAGAGGCCGCGTTAGCACGCCTACGTCAACTGATGTCACAAACAAGATCGTACCGAGCAACGGGAGCTGCCAGCGTAGACGAGACACCGAGGACAATAGTAATGAAGGTGAGAATGGAAATATGGGCCATTTGTTGAGGTCAAAGGTGGTGAATTTTGTGGAAGAAAGGAGTTCTAAGGTTACCAGCACCGAAGAGTGAACGAGCTCAGCTTAAGAAACGAGAACGATGTTCAGCATCCTTTTATGCCAGTGCGTTCGACGGATGTGGGCGGAAACTGGCACTTCCCCCGGGAGCCTGGGACTCGCGTTTGTGTTCTATGATTTAACTTCTATCATGATATCACCCTTGAACCTTAGGCTGCAACTAAATAACAAACGCGGATCAGGAAGAAATGCATCACCACATACGTATATTGCCCTTCTGAGGGACAATTGACGTTGGAAAAGACCATGACTTGGCGTCGGCGCCGTTCAAAGACATATGAGACGAAGCTGAGAACAAGTCGATAACGCAGGCACGGCTGCCAGTGACCGCTGGCATCGTGGGGTCACTGCGAAAAGATTCAACATCAACTTGTTTTTTGATACATGCATGTAACCCACACTCACAACCTTTGGCGTGTTTTTTTCCCGATGCCGGCCCTTGCCACCGAGAAGTGAAGAAGTATATGAAGCAAGGATTGTCCCACGGCGGCTCGTCCTTCTCCAAGTCTAATGCCATTCAAACATTGGGGAATGTCCCGACGGAAACCTCCCAGCTCTGCAGCTCATTGGACATATAATGGGTCGTCTGGACGACAGCTCCGAGTCGTGACATGGGTGCGTGATGCGTGATGCTCCCGCCACATTTCCGCCGGGTCCATCTCATCGATACTCATCATCACATCCCCTTGACAAAGCGACGAATTTTCCACCCATTAAACCACTGGACCGCGGTCCCGGAAAGTGGTGATAGCAAATTCCACCCTGACGGGTGGACGAATTGTCAACAAACATACTCACGACCTCCAAGTTTGCCGCGTTGTGTTATGGGACTTGAGAATGGGAGAAGCTCTGGCATCGGCGGCGAGTCTTTCCCCTGTCGAGGAGCTCAAAATTTTGAGATCATTTGCGAATTTTATTTTCCGCCGACGGAACACACATATGATCCTGACGAACGATGTCGAAGAAGACACTTGAAACGTGTAAGATTTACTTCGGTGATCCGGTTGGTGTCTTGCACTAGTAGAAGACCATTACCCAAGCCGCCTTATTGTCATCCAATCATGCTTACTAGAGTGGATGGTATGTTAACAAGGTCGCGATAGGGACGACCGGTTGGTGCATGGAGGATTATATAGCCAAGAAGCATGGCACATTCCAGCAGCCATGGTATTCGCCGCAAGATGAGGAAGAGACTGTGGCATGGCGAGGTAACGGACGAACATCAAGTTGTTATCTTTTACATTACAATTCTTCTGTACAGCTTTCTTTCATCCGTACGGAAATATGAATCACACAGCCGGGACTCTGAACTGTCCATGATGCGACTTGCGAACTTCGTCCGGGGAATCAGGATACAACTAACGTGAACACAAGTCAACCCTGGTCAAAAAAAACCCACTCAACAGACCCACCTTGCCGGGATTAAACAAATTGAGCGGATCGATCGTACGCTTGATGGTCTTCATGAGCTCCACGGTGCCCTCACCTAGCTCATCATAAAGGAACCCCTTCTTTCCAATTCCGACACCATGTTCCCCCGTACCTGTGCCGGCCGCAACTGTAAGTGTAAATGTCGATTGTATGCCGTGAAAACATACAGGTCCCATCCAGCGCAATCGCGCGCTCACTCATCCGATGAGCCGCAGCACGCACTCTTTCAAGCTCCTCATCACTGCGGAATAGCAAGATCGCGTGGAAATTGCCTGAAAGTAGGTTAAATGCTATTCTACAGACATAAACAGCGTCTCCCTACCGTCACCAACGTGCCCAATGATCGTGCACATGATGCCCATTGCCGCAAGGTCCTTCTTGGTCTCATAAACTAGTTCAGGGAGTTTCGAAACAGGCACACTACAGAACCACCACATGAATGAATAAAAGCATCCTTCAGTAATGGTGCAACACTGACCAGACATCCGTGGTCCACGCACGACTGCCCTCAACGAGGGCCAGCCCGGAATACAGTGCATTTTTTCGATCAGCCCACAGGTTCGTCGCCTCTGTCGCATTCGCAGCGAGGGTAAACCCCGTCCCTCCGTGTCGCTCCACAATGTCCTTCGTGATGCGAGCCGTTTCGGCCAACACAGCTTGAGAATGCCCCTGGAACTTGAAAAACAAGCTATCTTTCTCCGGCCATTTCCGTGTGGACATGCCGTACAGATTCGTGCCCCGCATGAATTGGTCGTCGCAGAGTTCCACGCATTCTATGGATATGAGGATGAGGGGGGAAGCGTAAATGGGTGTGGGATGGAGAGAGGTAGTGTGCACGGACGGATTCCAATACCCCGGTTAACTACTTCGTTAACTGCCTCTGTCGCCTTTCGTACATTTGGGAATTGAGCGACGGCGACAGTCGTGGGAAGTAAGGGGGCAAGCCTGATGGTTACTGCGCAAGCGAGACGAAAGAACGATAAGTTGTTAATACCAGTATAAAGAGGACTTCCCTACCTTCAGTGATAATTCCCAACGTGCCTTCTGCACCAATGAACAGCTTGGTGGTGTCAAATCCCGCAGAGGACTTGCGTGATCGTCGGCGCGTCTTGATCACTTGGCCGGAAGGTAACACAACGGTCTGGGAACCCATGAGTTTCATAATTCGGGTGTCGTTTGTGAGGGTGCTCACAATGTTCAGGAACCACTCGCCCTTGGCGGTGCCGTAACGAACGGCGTTGGCTGATACAAGCATAAACATGGTCTGTCTGTGAAGGAGCGAGGACAGTCACGGACTCACTGCCGGAGCAGCCTGTGCTGATCATACCGCCGATGGTAGCGCCGGGGGCGGGGTCAATCTACCATATATATCGAAGACGGAGGCTCTAAAGTCGCGGCCAGGACTTACTGGGAAGAACAACGGTATGCCTACCGATTGATCAGCGGGCGAAGTCGCGCATTCAGATCCTGTACATGCCTTTCTTCTGTAAAGTCGCATTGATATCCATCCACTGTGCACCGGGTTGGCAAACCAGGTCAGAGTCGGCTTCTGTACAGCGGCAGACGACGTGGTTTGACAGACATATAGTTAGCCTTCATGAGGGACGTACCGTGGATCTCCAGGATCTTGTTCATACCCGACATGTCAACGCATATCCCGCCTACAGGATGCTAAACCAAGCCAACTGATCAACCAACACCCCGTGCATATATTGCGCATACAATAACACAGATCACATTACATACCCCACTAAAATTCCCCTCCAAACTGGTCCCCCCAGAGTAGGGCGTGATGGGCATTCTGTACTGTGTCGCGATTTTGACCACCCTCACAACATCCTCTGTCGATCGGGGGTACACGACAACACTATGTAACTCCCCTGTCAAACCAAACGTTCCTATAAGGCGAGAAAGATCATGATGCTGAGCAGAGGAGTTCCGTACCAGGATGATGGTTGTTCTCCGAAAATCCGTGTGTGTGAAGGTCATCTAGATCAGTGGAGACGTATTCATCGTCATCAGAGGCGGGGAACGCAGCTCTCAGGTCTTTGATGGCTAGCTGGAAGTCTCCCGGCGTCCCGTACTGCACCAGTGAGCTTGATGGACTCCTGGACTCGGAACCTGAGTGTGCGACAGTATAGCCCACCAGACCACTGACAACCGAGCCTAGCACGAGACCTAGTACTGGTACTGAGTATCTGCTTCCGGTAGATTCATGTTCTCCAGGTCTCGAATTCTTGGCAAACGACGTATTGCAGCGACGGGGACGTGCAAAGTTCTCAACTTTTACACCATAAGAAAACCATTTTGGAGGAAATGTTCTCAGGCGGGAAGTGAGTAGCATCTCCCAGTGCAAGTCCTAGCAGACTGTATCTGCACGTGGACGGATGCATATAGACTCGGACGCTCATGGTCCCAGGAACAACTGGTGCTACAGCTTATACTCAGGCTTTGAAACCATTACTCAACCAAGTCGACCGACTATCGTGAGGTCTGTGTGCTTAGTGTTGTCGAGCGCAGCCAAGACGTGAAGTAGTATGTATGTTTTCTTTCTCCTGCGTTACACATTTGGGTTCGAAACCTCAGGCAAAGATTAACGTTTCAATTGTCGCAGGCCTTCACCTTCAGTATGTCACTGATTCGAATACCATTCTTGACCTCCGCATTCCTTGGCACGTATGCCACGATGAGCCCACCCCATGGTGTGACCCACCCATCCGTAAAAAAGTTGAAGCCAACTGGCCTCGAGAAATACTTGGCACCTGTATTGCCGGCTTTCGTGAAGGTTAGCCCCCTGACTATCGAAAACGCTGAACAGTACCAAGTTTGCACTTCAACATAGATCGTGAGTGGGCTTATGACGCTGGTCGAAATCGCTGTTGCAATTGCCTACGCCTACCCGTCTTCGTCCGTCTCTGCTCATATCCTCACTACGTTGGTTCGGAACGATAGAGACTCGGTCTTCAAAATTCGATTAAACACCGCTTTACTTCTCGGTTGTATTTTAAATTTAGCAGGCACGCTGATCCGGCTCAGGTGCTACCAGCTCCTGGGGGACTTCTTCACCTTTGAGCTTGCTATTCACGAAGAACACAAATTAATCACGTCTGGTCCTTACACTTTTGTTCGGCATCCCAGCTACACGGGGGCATTAATGGTTGGCGTAGGCATGGTACTGTGCCATCTGAGCCCGGGCTCGTGGTTGTTGGAGTGCTCGGGAATCATTGGGCGAAGGGGGGCTGCTTTCGCGTGGCTGGTTGGCTGGGTGATTGTGATTGTGGGGTTGTTGTCGAGAACAAGGAAGGAAGAGGCGATGTTGAGAAAGCAATTTGGCTCTCGTTGGGATGACTGGGCGAAAGATGTCAGGTACAAATTAGTTCCAGGCGTGTGTTGATCCCACGGCCCAACAGGTTTTCAAATCAGCCCTACTAGTGAAGTACATTAAAGCTGAGACCAAACCCAATGTAGCAGGAATATTGCAGATTTTACACCTCTAGGGGATGGATGGTACAGCCAGGTCAGAACCTAACGGTACCTAACTGCGACTCCGAGTTAGACCTTCTCTGGTTGGGTGTTCGTCGATTGGGACGACCCTTTGATACCGGCCACCCTGCGCCCTCCGAGTTCCGCATAAAGCATGTCACCTTCGACTTGCCCACCTCCACGACGCTCCCTTTTAAAATAATTAGATATCAAGAACGCAACATCTGCATGAAACAATGAGATCAAATTCTTTCGCCGCAATGGAAGCATACCCAAGGATTGCTCGAAATTGAGCCTCGGATCGCAAAACGACTGCAAAACCGAAGTCGCACATCAAAGGATATTCAGAAACATACATCAATACGCGTACCTGATACCTCAGGCCCAGTTGCTCCTCGCTCAACTCCATGCTCCCGCCTGTGCACTCGGTCACACTGAACCCCTCGTCGTTGAGCTCGCCTGTAAACTCAAGGCTGACGCCGCCTAGGTGGGAGTTGCACGCTGTGTGAATGCGCAAGCAGGAAGTGAGTTCGCTGATGATGGTCCCGAAGTGTCGAGTTTTGAGGCCACTCGTTGATGTTAGTGTGCTGGGTGCAATGACGGAGATGTTAGTAGGTGGGACGAGTTGACCTGGGGGATCGCCTACTTTCCGTGCATGGGATCGCATATCCACGCCACGGGGTGTCCGGATGTTTTAACGACATCAATATGAGCAGGGAGGTGGTCGTCGATCTCAAAAGGCACTTATTCGGACGATGAAGGACATACGAAAGTAAGCACTCACCTTTCCGGCGCCATACCTCGTAATCAGAGTAACCCTTCCGCTTTCCTTGTCTGGGTTGACGACTGCCAGTGGAAAGACACAATGTTAACGGGAGTAGGACTTTCCAAATCAACGACTCACTATCCAACAAACGCAGAAGTTCGTCTCTTGCCATGCTGGGGCCAACTTTGATCCCAATTGGATTCCGTATCCCTCGGAAATACTCAACGTGTCCGCCCGTCAGCTGCCGCGTGCGGTCACCGATCCACAGAAAATGTGCTGATGTATTGTAAAACGCGGAGGGATTGGATTTTGCCGGCTGGGAGGCAGTAGCAACCGATGAAGGAATCGGGAATTCTCGTGTGAGAGCTTCTTCATAGTCTAGCATCAACCCTTCGTGGCTGGGATAGTATTGAATGTGAGGACAGCGTGAACTCCACACGCAGAAAACATGGCAACACGCCTTGTGTAGAAATCCACTTCCCCAAGCACTCCGCGGCCACCTCCTTGCTCGTACGACAGACTGGCGTCAATGCCGATGGTACGGCTGAAATCGAGGGCATCGGAGAGGCTTTCCACTATGGTTTCGAATTCTTCCCTGGTGGTAGTTTAAATGAGAAGCACAACGCGTCACAGAGAGGTAATCAGAAATAGGAATGAGAACCGGAGAGTGATGAAACGTCCAAGATCACGTACCGGAGGGACGCAG
>QLPF01003606.1:1994-15472 GCA_003314045.1 Hygrophorus pudorinus
GGTTTTGATGCCAAGTCGTTTGTTGAGTTCTTTCATAAGATTCAAGGCGAATTGTGGTCCTCGATCTGAAGTGATGGTTTCTGGTAGTCCATGGTGTTTCCAGATGTTGTCTAGATAGAGGTTGGCGCTTCCAATAGACGAAAGTTCTTCGTTGGTAGGGATGAAATGTGCTCTCTTTCCGTGTCTGTCGATGGCTACCATGATCGAATCATATCCCTTGCTTTCGGGGAGTTTGACTATGAGATCTACGGTCACATCTTGCCATGGTTTGGTGGGAATGGGGTTGGGTCGTAGTTTTCCCAAAGGTTGTTCGGGGGTGATTTTGGATCAGTTGCAGGTGTCACAACCTTTGATGTAAGAGTCGACATATTTTGTGAGTCCGGGCCACCAGTAGTTTCGCGTGATGAGTTCAATGGTTTTCCACTTTCCTGGATGGCCGGTGATTCGTGATTCGTGGTATAGCTTGGTGATTTGTCATCAGAGTTCTGGATCATTGGGAATGTAGACCTTTCCTCTGTACAGGACCAAATCTTGCTCCATCAACCATTCTTCCGATCATAATCTTTTTGTCGGCAACCTTTTCAACTCTTCTACTGCTTTTACCACTGCCTCGTCGTACTCTTTGCTTCGTCTGACCTTCTTGAGGATGTCCTGTTCTTCTGCTGCAATCAACGTGTGGCCCTGTTTCAAAGCGTTAATGGCAAAAAATTCAGGTTTCAGTAGAATCCTGTCTCTGTTATCATCTTCCCCCGTTTTAAGGTCCTCGCGTCTCGAGAGGAGATCTGGCTTTTGGTTTTGTTTCCCGGGTCGGTGCTTGAGATCGAAATCGTATCTTGACAATTCTAGAGACCACCGTGCTTGTCTACGGTTGAGTTTCTGTTGAGTCATGAAATATTTCAGATTGTCGTGATCGGTTAGTATTTCGATCTTTTCATCTGCTCCTTCCAGGTAGTGCCTCCATTCGTATAATGCTCACATGATCGCTAGCATTTCTTGGTCGTGGACATCATAGTTGCGTTCGACATCGTTCAAGCTTTTGGAGATGTAGGCACAAGGGTGCCATTTATCATCATCACATAGCATGCTCAGCACACCTCCAGTAGCGTATCCTGATGTGTCAACTTCTACACGTAAGGGTTTTGTCGGGTCGGGGTAGGCGAGTATCGGCTCGGTGGTGAATGCCGTTTTCATCTTTTGGAAGGCTTCTTCTTGCTGTGCTTCCCAGTCCCATTTCTTCTCTTTTCGTAGGAGTTTGTGCAGCGGTCCTGCAATCCTAGAAAAGCCTTCAATAAAGTGTCGGTAGAAGTTAGCGAACCCAAGGAAGCTTTGGAGTTGTTTAACCGTTGTTGGCGTTGGCCAATCTTTTACTCCTTGTACCTTTTTAGGGTCCATGCGTACTCCATCTCCCGATATGATGGTTCCAAGATATTCGACTTCGTCTTGTTCGAAGAAGCACTTCTGCGGCTTGAGATATAGATCGTTTTCTCGTAGTCGCTGAAGTACTTGTTTAATGATTTCTCAATGTCCTTCTTTGCTTTTGGTGAAGATGAGGATGTCGTCCATATAGACTTCTAGCACTCCTGCGTTGATGAAGTCTTTAAGGATGGCGTTCATCATCGTCTGAAATGTGGCTGGTGAGTTTACAAGTCCAAAGAACATGATCTTTGGTTCGAAGCTGCCTCTATTCGTTTTGAAGGCGGCTTTCCATTGATCTCCTTCTTTTATGCGGACGTTGTTGAAGCCCCATCGTAGATCCATCTTCGTGAATACTTTTGCGCCACGAAGTTTATCGATGAGTTCGGGGATTAAAGGGAGGGGATAGTTGTTTTTGACGGTCCAAGAGTTGAGATATCGATAGTCTTGGGTTGGTCGGAATTTACTGTCTTTTTTGTCGACAAAGAAGAAGGGTGCGGTTTGTTCAGATTTGGAAGGGATGATGTATCCTTTGCGCAATTGTTCATTGAGGAACTTGTCGAGTTCTTCTTGTTCTTTTGGCGATAGCGGATAGATCTTCGACTTCTCCGGTTGGAATCCTTCTTTGAGATCGATGTGGTGATCCCATGGTTTATTGGTTGGCATTCGTTCCGATTGCTGTTTATTGAAGACGTCAGCATACTCTTTGTAGTCTTCTGGTACCGCTTCTTCGTCCGTTCTTTCGTTGAATTTCTGGTCGTAGTACCAGCTTTCGTGGTGTGCCGTAGCGTTGATTTCGTAGGCCTTCCAGCCTTCTTCTTGTTTTTCAACGTAGAGGAGCTCTCCAGGTTTGTTTCTGTGGAACTCAGTGTTCGTACCATCTGAAGAACAAACAAATACTCGTTCCGTTCTTTGTTCGTCTTCTAGGTCTTGCACTCCCTTCCAAAACTTCTCTTCTCCTGGGGAATACCATGCTCCGTTGATGTATTCTTCGTCATTTCCTTCGTCTCCTTCGAATTCTAGAACATGGTCGGGAATGGCCCATTTTGATATCTTTTTGCTGGCCTTCTGTTGTGCGTGGTGTTCTGTTCCACATTCGGGGGGGCATCTTGTCATCGACATCTTTCCTGTTCTCCAATCGATCTCTGGGTTATGTTTCTTGAGCCATGAGTGTCCGAGGATCATTGGTACGGAAAGTTTCGTCACTGCAAAGGTTATTCGTTCTTTATGCCCTTGATAGGACATTACCAAGTCTATTTCTTCTCTGATTGATCCGTTCATGTTCTCCGTTCCATCGACATTGTAGACCGGGACGGCTTTCTCTAACCTTCTTGTTGAGAGTTTAAGTCTTCAGGTGAATCCTTCGTCGATGAACGTTGACGTTGCTCCACAGTCGAGGAGTGCGTCGAGATTGAAATGTTCTTGTCGATCCAAGGTTTTTAGTCCGATGTGACTTTTGTCACGGTCTTTGTGTCGATGTTCATATTTCGAACATATATTCTTTTCTACAGATTTCGTTAGTAGTTTTTCGATAGGGAGAAACATATCTGTGGGTTTTTCTGGTGAAGGTTTCAGTTTTAGTGGTGGTGGCATTGGTTCTGATGGTGGTGCGATTGTTTTTGAAGGTGAAGTTTGTTTCGTGGGTCTATAAGGATATCATTTGATCAGTTTTCCTCCTTGTGACTTCCTTTTTGACCCTGCATCACATGCGTCGCACACTTCATACTCTATGGTAACTTCTTCGTCATAGGCGTCGTTGAATAGTACTTCATGTACCATAGTTGCCTTTGGTCGTTTTCCTAGTGAAGATCCTGAGCAAGCTCGTGCTTGGTATTCTAGTTTGTCTTCTTCTTTCTCTTCTCGTTTTACTTCTTTTCCTACTTCTTTCCTCACTACATTCCCAGGTCTGTTTACGCGTATCGATTGAGCAGATTCTGGTACATTTGAAGTCGATGAGCCTGTAGCTAAAACTATTGACTTATCTAAAAATCCGTGTTCTGGTCTTTGTTCTCGATATCCCTATTGTTGTTGTTGTCGTCATTGTCCTTTCCGCTGCTGTCTCCTCCTTGGAAGTGTTTTTCCATATCTTCTTATGACATGGTCCTGATATCGATCTTGTTCTTGCAGTCTCGCGCTATGTGACCTTGACCTCCACATCTATAGCAGCGTTGCGTCTGCTTCCATGCCTTGGTCTTGTCGATCTCCATCGCGTTGGGATCTATTGTCGGGTATCTTGTGTCAGGTGCCCCTGCTGGTATTTCGACGCTGTCATAGGCTTTCGCCTGATTCTTCCATTGACCTGTCTTTGGGTCGTGTGTATCTCTATTCTTCTGAGCCCAAGGGTTCGTGTACCCCTGCCTCTGCACTTGTGATTGTTGCGGGCGTCCTGCATCTGGTCTCCTTGTCGTCGTACTGTTCTTCTCGTAGACCCTCCATTGTCGGTCTAGTTTCATGGCCCATTTGTACCAATCGGAGATATTTCTAGGGAGGGAGGAGAGGCTGTAGATCTTTCGTCTCAAGCCATCGTTCATATTTTCTTCGAACTTCTCGACAAGAGCGGTGTTGTTATAGTCTGTCCTTTCGGCATGGACTCAGAACTCTAGGATGAACTCGTCAGCGGTCTTGTTACCCTGCTTTAGTTGGCCGAGTTTATAGCGCGCTGTGTGCTTTGTGTCGGGATCCACGAAGTTCTGTTTCAACTCGTGGATAAAGTTGTTGTAATCGGTATACGGGTAAGGGTGAAGGGGATTGGTGGGGTCGGCAAGGTGTTGTTCAATCTTCTCAATCATGATATTGGCGTAAGGCTGGGATTTGCCTGTCATGTAGGAAAGTGCGAATATTATCTTCGCGTTGTTGTCGGCGAATTCGGCCGGCTTGGCAGAAATATAGAGAGTGAGTTGCCGTATAAAGGTCTCACAGTTGTCCATCTTCCCATCGAATAGGGTTGGTGGTTGCATCTTGGGCCCTTTCGGCATAGGTGCATGTGGTACTGGTGCTGGTGCTGGTGGTGTTGTGGGTACCGTGACGTTGACAACTGGTGGTCCCTGTTGTCCTTGTGCTGCTTGCATGGTGCTAATAGTAGTGGTGAGTGTGGCGATGTTTTGTGCCATGATGGTGAAGGCGTTCATTATTGCTTTGTTGTCCATTGTCGTTGGATTTCTGTGGTAGTGCTGTAAAAATTCCTGTGTTCTGTCTAGAAGGAAACCCTATCTGGTTGGATACAGATCCCGGTATGCTTTATCCTTCTCTTCAAGTACTTCTATTACTTGGTGGGAAAACTTGTACGCCTCTGCTACGAAGTTGTGTATGAAGACACTCCTGATTCTCAGTGCGGCATGCGCTAGCTTGTCTTCGTCGGTATGAATAATCTTTCAGTATGTGCGGATGATGATGTGTTGGCGGCGGGTTACTCGTTGGATAGTTTTGGCGCGTCTATCTTTGAGGTAAAGGAAGTTTGATCGTTTGTGGAATTTCAGGTCGAGGGTGTACATCCACTAGGGATTAGGGTAAAGGGGTTAGCTCGAATCTACTGTTAGGGCGACACTAATAGTGTCCCTACAAATAGTAAGAGTGGTGAAGTTGTTGTGAGGGTTGGTTTGTAAGAACCAAGGATGAAGTATAAGGTGAAAGGCGAGAGTGGTAGTGAGTTCTGAAGACTGAAGGGTATGTGCTTTAGCGGTAATCCCAAGAGATTCGAGCTGGGGTTTCCAGTCAAACTCTGGTGCTTTTATAGGGTGTATGACTAATACAAAGAATAGTATGGAATGTTATGGAATAGGAACACATAAGCCTTGGTCTGTGCATCCCGTTGGGATGATGTAACTATGTATGAGTAAACTGTCAGAACGATGAGTAAGCCGTCGGAATGACATATGAAGCAATGAGTAAGCATCGGATGATAGTAAGCATGTATGAGTAATCCGAATGCGTGTAGTGAAGGAATATAGAGAAAAGGTAAAGAAAGAAATAAAGGAATTGATGTATCATGACACAGAGGGTGTGCCTCTCATGTTGAGTGACACCGGTGAGTGCTCGTGCATTTCTACCTGAAAATGCCCTATTGGACGAGCAGAAAACTTACTATGCTCCTCTCAGATCTGACTACAAGCGAGTGGTATGATGTTGTTGGAAGATTGGGCACTGGTGAGGGAGAGGACACTGACAGGGAGTCAGATGACGACAGAGTGGACAAAGAGGACTTGGATGGGTTCCGACCGCTTGAGGACGATGACGAAGAAGTCGAAATCGAAACTAACTCATCCTCAAGATCACATACCGTAGCACCACCCAGCCAAAGAGCAGGCGATCAACAGAGGTCACGCTCCAGGCTTCCGACTTGGCTTGCAGAGAATTACATGGCGACCTGTGCAGCCCTGCGAGAGGAGATGGAGCAGGGTAGTAAAATACAGCCGGTGTGCTACAAAAACAGGAGCTTCTTCCTCGCCCCGTACAACACCTTTTTTGCGTCGTTGAAGCAATATCAGCTATCCCCACAAATATTCTACCAGCCCCGCTACTTCGTGTGGATACCGCACTGATTGCCCTGCTGCATGGAGAGGGGCATGCTCGAACCAGCCGGTATTTAGCTAGCCCTTGATGCCGGCGGTGTTGGAGAGCTGACCAAGTCTGATTCTAGGCGCATGCGAGCGGTTCAGCAGACATAAGAGGTCTCCTGGCCACAACCCATACACCTACCGCAGATAGTGGTCCGTTGCCACCAGGGTGAGGCAGTCATTGGGTGATGGAGCCGATGGAAATCGTGGATTGGTGGGTGGCGGAGTGGATGTGAATGGCGTGAGGGAATTCGGTGCCAGGTGTTGATGGTTCGAGTTAACAAGGCAATTTTCACGGCGACCGTCCAGGCTGTGTAGTTTAGGCTCAAATTCAATTCAACATTCATGTTGTGCATTTGGGTAGTTTTCGGCAGCAAGGGATTCAATCTACGCTGTAGCGAACGTTCACACTGGACGTGAGTTGGGTGCCCTTCCTCCTCGAATAATTAATTTTAATTAATTAATTAATTCCTCTATCCCTCCTCCGTACACCTATAGTTCAAAAGCCAGCAGCATAGGTCAACACGATAACTTGAACTATCATAGCGGCAAGCTTTTGTCACAAATTTGAGATTTTATTATTAATAATAAGTCATTTAAACACCACCGGCGAGACAGTTCTAACAATCTAAGTACGGAATCATTTCTGTGCCCAACGTGGTTCTGGGTCCCAAAAACTCGTCGTAAAACTCAATTGTGACTTGATCGCCAGGTGGATACCTCATCGCCATTGCGGCTATAGTACGTTCAAGTTGAGGTTGTTCCCCTTTGAAACGCTCGACTTCAGACTCGACTGTTGGACGGAACTTGGGGCAGATAAGCAGGAGCTCAGGCGGACTGCGACGGGGTGGGGCGAATCCGACTATAGTCTATAGATCAACATATCAACACATCATGCAGGATTCCTAACCGCGGATGATACGAACGCGGGTCGGAGCGACACGCTTACGGTCCAAGTACTTGCGAACCAACCCGCGACCCTGCAACTTGAAGGTCACGGGTAAGGTCAACGTCATCGTAAAACTGGGACTCACGGGCAATGGGATTGCACCGACAGTCATGAAAAGCAGTAGAGCGGCGAAAAAAACATGGATGGGGCGCATTTTCACGGTTGTGGTAGATAGAATAAGTGAGGAAGATAGAAATGAATTCACGAGTGACCGGCAGGGTGAATGGCGAATGGGAGTTCAACTGAGGAATCTTTCAGATGAAAAGCTTCAGACTTTATACCATAGCAAAAGGCAGAAGGCACATGAAAAAAAAAACAATATAGAGCCATGAGGACCAGGTGGGCCCATTTTTTGTTCTTCCCAGGAAGTCGAGGTTTTCTTGAGAAAAAAATCGATGAATGGTTCTTTTTTCCCTCGCGATCGCAGGATTCCTCAGGCCTCGATGCATCATTGTTCAGAACCACACCGCTTGTCAAGCTCCGATTATAGTCCTGGGTTTCACGAGGAGAGTGTCCGGCTAGGCAGAGCTTAGCAACAACATGGGTGTCGCTTGGCCTTCTCCGGGTCCGTGTAAGCCGCTGCGCCGACGTCCGACCGGTCCTCATACTCCCCGGAGGATCTCTCAACCAACGTTCAAGTCATAGTTCCCGATGATATTCGAGAAATTCGGTTCTGCGCTCTGTGACGCGTCCTGGTGGCCAGACCAGTGCGATTTGATATGTTCCGTACGAAGGGAAGTAAAGACACAGTACGCCTCGTTCACTGGGTCAAACCTTTTCGGGTATGTTGGGCCGTATACCAGAGCCAGTGATTGTCTTGACTGCCAGTGCAACATACTGTACAAATGGAGTCGAAAGCGTGAGTGTCTATCTGGTTTCATGCTGCACATAATTTTTACAATCTTGCAGCATTCGTGTCACTGGTCTCGTCCATCCTCTGGTCACTGGTACTCACCAAACTGATTGTCCCATTATCAGACATCAGAATTCAATCCGATGACTCTTTTACACCATCTAAACGTATCCAAGTCCGATTTCCATCTCAAGCAGGCGAACAGAGTCGTGAGTTCGAAGGAGAAAGGACATGTCGAGTGTGTTCAGAGTGGAAACTTGATCCACCCATGTACGTACTATGTGGACTCAGATATATATTCCGTCAAACGATGTTCTGACTTTGTCGGACTCGGAACAGTGATCTTTGGGCAACTACCCTGATCCTACAGCCTTTTGAAAAGAGGTCCGTCGTGAGCAAATTTTTCACCATGCGTCAAAAGCGAGAATCGGTTAGCATCAAAGTAGAAGAGCGTGGACGGGACTGATATAAAGAAAGGTAAGGGCGAAGTTTTCCATTCTCCTACTCACTTGACACGTATTTTAGAACATCAGACACAGTCTGGCGGCTTTCAAGTGACTATCACGGTTGAGTCGTTCGGACGTGAGTGACTGGAATTCTTGTAACGAGTGGATTATAATTTACGTCCCTACAGGCCCACCAAGCCATCCCTTCTATGGCTGAACCACCCGTTATGCTACGCTACATCCGAGAGGCTTCTGACCACCTCCAGGTCGTCTTAAATCTCGCGGAGATCGCTCAGGTTTGCCTCCGTGTGCTGACCTTTGATCTCCCTATTGAAATTCTTTGCTGTCAGATCAACCCGATCGCAGGTGCCACGGTGAATGCGCTGAGCTGTCTTGGCACGGTGAATCATTCTATTGTCATTTTTCAGTAGGCGTTTAGAGTTTCTTAATGTTGAACAGTTGGTCAAAAACCATGACAATTTCGAGTCAGATTTGACGGATTTGGGAAAACGATGCGCGATTTCCTCTCGTTCCTGGTTGATATGGAGTCTTACGAGAGAATCGATCGTCTCAAACGCAAAGCTGCGTCCATACTACAGGCGGTATCACAGACGTCCACATTCATGGAGCATTATATTTCAAAATGTTTCGTCAGTGCATTCAATCGCCCATATAACAAAAATCTTATGTTGGTGTGGAGGTAGAACAGCTTTTCGATGCTCAGTTTCAAAAATCTGCGCTAACCAAATTAAAAAATACATTCGCTACATTGAAGGCGGATCTTCTAGGTGACATGACGCTACAGATTCTCATCGACGTCTGACTTCCACAAGTTTCAAAAAAGTGGGAGATCCACGCGAATCGTAAGTACTCAGGTTACCTTTGCATACAGTGGCCTCATCATTCGTTCAGTCTATAGGTCTCACTCTGAGAAAGGAGCTTGAAGATAAACTGAAGCCTAGCATTCATGACACGAAGAACAATGGCTGCATGAGCGGTACCCGGCGACAGGCGCTTCAACAGATACAATGCTCCTGATGGTCCAAATATTTACTGGCTCAACGGTGGCCCTGGAAGTGGTAAATCGGCGATTGCGAACATTCACGAAGGAGCTGATGGATCCTGGGCGCCTGGGCGCTCAGTTCCACTTCCAACATGGTGTCCATGACAAAGAATTTTGGCGGACGATTGCCTTCTCTTGCGCAGTCGAACCCATTCATATCGGAAACAATCGCCAAGTTCCTGGAATGTCCTGCCAGGCCAAACACAGGAAATATAAAAGACCAGTTCGTAGAACTTGTGGAGAAGCTTTTGAAGGCGCATCCTTTCGAGAATCGTGCGGTCATCGTCCTGGACGCATTGGATGAATGTTCGTCTCACGGGGTCACTGCGGAAATGGGCAGCCAGTCTTGTTCCTTGCAAACTCTTCATCACCAGTCGTCCAGAGCGTGAGATCAAGATTCCACTCTCTACAAGCGGGGCAGAACAGCACGAGCTGAAGACAGGTCACTGTGGGAAGTAAATACATCCCAAAGTAGTGCATTTGTCACCGGAAGTCACAAAAGTGGTGAATTTGTCACAAGAGTTAGTCACACTTGAAAATGGTGTTTATTACTACATGTGATTTTTGCACCGCCAAAACAGTGCTGCTGAGTTTCTCGCCGTTTCGCAAATGACTTTCTCACCTCTTTTTGGGTGCCATTGACACACAACATTTCTCATCACTTTTAGCTAATTATCTCATGTTTCTTACAGTGATAATTTCACCTTTTTCGTGCACCCGATGCAGTTCATAGCCAACCATTCCTGCACCAACATATACCACATTTGCATGATAAATACCCTCGACTTGAGCATACCGAAACAGATGACTAGACGCCCCGCCATTGCTAGGATTAGCCATCACCATAATGTTGCAATGTGATGAGGCCGCATATACTACATCTTGGGAGTATCTGATGTCATACATAGTATAATTGATGCGGAGAAGTTGATGTCGGTAGAGACGGTCGTGTTTAAAGAGAACTGAATTGGCATCACATTCATTGGCATCAAATGGAGCAGTATTCTCATGGTCAGGAAATATAGGTGAATTCTGCTGGAGTGTGGACACAATATGTGAAAGCAGATGTTGTTTTAACTTGAGCAAAAAGTTCTATAAATCATCAGAAATCAGAAACAACCCCGAACACAGAGGGGCCATGCATACCTGAATAGCCGGGTCGCCGGTATTCCTTCAAAGGAATGTGCCCACATGAACATAGTCATTCTGAGTTGCACCGATGTGATGATGTTCCTGTGGAGTGTTTGGTACTGCTTCGGGCTGGAGTCTTCCTTCATGAGTGAGCCAGGCTCAGATGCAGCGAAGACGGCCTGCACAACGTTCTAGTTGAGCCAGCTGCTTCACATATCATCTACGGTCTGTATGCATGTATCGAGCCTTTGGCATACAATGCTCAAGTTCTCCCTATGCATTTGTCCATCAGTGTGCAAACTAAATAATAGAAGCTGCTCACTCGCTCCATTGAAAATGAGTCGGTGGTGCCATACATACTGATTGTGGCTGCATAGTCACCGAGCGCATGAAATTTGTAAATTTGAAGATTAAATTGCTTTTTCAGCCAACCAGTTTCACCAGAGCACCCAACAGTTGCAGGAGGGCGGACTTGGGTGCCCACATACTGCACCAGCATGTTGACCTCCTCCTGCTTTCTTTACTTGTCGGCGCTTGCATGCATCTACCTCACTCTGGAGTTCATGGGTATCGAAAGCGGGACACATTTGATTAACAAAGTGGCGAAATTTAACACCCAGGTCTTTAGTTGTGTCATCAAGAAGTTTGAGTGTTGCGTCCATATGCGCTAAGCCATGCCAATGAGCACAGGAAAAGAGCAATCGTAAAATGGTCGTATTGTGTGGCTCGGGGAGAAGACCTTTGAAAACAGGTATAGCACACTATTGAACAATGGCTTGTTATTTGGCGCATGATATCTGTGGATGAACCACTTACCTGAAGGAGGTCCTCGTAATCTCATGCGGCAAGTCTCTTCCTTTCAGATGCATTTTTAGCAAAATGCCTGATGGTGTCACTGCCAAAACTGGGGATCTGTCTATAACTGCAAACACAAAAGAAACCATCGGGGGGATTCTGGTATTCATTAAGCTGGCTCACATACCAGCGATCCAGCTCATTGGATGGCGAGATATTGGAAACACTCTGGGCACCGCTGAATAAAGTGGCAAGCAGCACGAGGGCAATGACAAGAGCGCATCGGCAGGAGACATTGGATGATCACATGAGTGACTCCAACTGGAAGAAGTTGATCGGCATCGGTAGGGCGTATTACTGCAGTGCCGGCGTTGTGCCGAAAATATCCAAAGGCACAGGACCGCCTCATTGAATGTTGTGATGCATTTCTGGCATTAAATGCAACTACTGACTGACAGCTATCCAAGGCCTGGGGAGAACAGGAGAAGAAGGCTCAAGCAGAGCGATTTGACAGGCCGGATTCTATGCTTATTTATGATGTTCAGCTCGAAAAAGGTCATTTGGGCCGCTATCTTGTTCGAGATATATTTACTAATCCACTCATAGCACCGACAAAGGCCAAAATTCTTGTGTCTTTGATGGATGAAGAGTTGCGAAGTGGTAGGTCAACTGGCCTCTTGGCCTGGCTTGCAGCAGGTTTGAAGATTGAAGAATCTCAGTGAGATAAAATACCATGGATTGTCTCATCCTGGTTTACCTCATATATGTCTCAGGTTACAACTCAAAGCCCTTGTTCGGTCTTCAGGAAGACGGCCAACTGTGAGTCAGAACATTGAGATCAACAAGCGTCAGGACAGATTGCAGCCTAGGATCAATGCTTGGAACAAGCAAACAGACCAATACTTACACATGTTCGAATTGGACAATGGACTGGAACTGCAGGACCTCTTGGAACAGGACACTGAGGCCGACAGGAAACAGAATGCTGACAGGAAACAGAATGCTGACAGGAAACAGAATGCTGACTGCAGCAACTATACCGAGGAAGCTTCAGCAGTTGACACTGACAACAAGCCTGATCTCATGTCCGCACAAGATCAACTATTAGCTGAACACAGCAGGCTATATTTCCCGTCATGCTTCTCTTTGGAACGCTTTCCACAGCAAGCCGACAAGGAACTCGAACTTCGGCTTGGCCAGGCCAATGACGCTCTGCATAATCTCAGGATTGGACTTGGCAAAAAATCATTTTTGTTCAGGACTCATGTCAGAGCTGCAAAGTCACAGCAGAAGAAAACACGGGCATGGTCAGAGGTCAGTAGTGTTGATGGAGAGGTCAGGCAGCAAGCCCGAATATATGTGTCAACCTGCCGAAAGATTGTCGGCCTGGGCACGACTGCCGATATTCTTGACCGATACAAGGAATTGACGCATGGCAACCTTAAGATTAGCACTGCCATAGCAACACCAAACACACCTGGCCAGTGAGACACTTGTCTCTCCTGGTTTTGGAATATGGATGTGCAAGCCGATGCAGAGGCCGACAATTGGATGGAAGAATGTGAGTGCTAGTCGGCATCCACATTCATCTCTTCTTCTTACCAGTGCAAAATAGTCTACAGAGTGCATTGGTTGAGGGCAAAGGCTGCTTATGACCGAGCCAAAGAAGAGGCCACCCTTCTCAAAAGCGAAATGGGGTGGACAATATCATATTTTCAGTTCCATGAGACAGCATGGCGCTGTTGGTCCCACGAGACCTATTTCCCTCGGTCATACAGCCTATGCCTTCCAGCAGGCGACGATGTATCAGCAATTTGCTGAGCAAGCCCAGCAGGCTTTTGAGAAGACTACAAGCTCTTCCAATCTGAGTCGAACATAAGGAACACCAGAATATAAATTTACAGTTTATGTTACAAGGCTAGTAGTGTGTGCTAGGTATTACAGTAACAATGATTTTGGCCTCAATGCTGTTTTCATCTCCCAAGGTCGGTTCACAATAAACCGGCACAGCTCTTCATAGTCCCTTTGCACTTTCGACATTCCTGCCTCCAGGTTTTCAATCTGTGGCAATAGCAACATCGTTGTCAGCTCATATCCGGCCTCCTGCTTGACTGCGGCATCTACTATCGGTTGCACCTCTGACTGAGAATGTTTCCTGAGCGATGACAGCAGGGGAATCTTTATGGTCAAACCTGGAAGTCTGATTAGTTTTGTCAGGGCGACACCAAATACAACTAAGTACTGGCCTTCCCTTAAAGATACAAGACTATAAAAT
>QLPF01003614.1:0-16715 GCA_003314045.1 Hygrophorus pudorinus
GTATCGCGCAAGACGGGTAGTCGGTTTCGTCAAGTAAGCGTTTAGTTCCAGTTTCCGAGATTCCGGCAGCCGTTCCGTTGCCTGCAGAGCATATTAGCATGAGCACCAAGCACGAAGACAAGAACGAACCTCCACAAACTGTGCAAATGCCGGATTTGAGTTCTTTTCCTTCTCAAACTCATACTTGCCATACAGCTGATGGGCACCATATGACACGAAGGGGCCAAAATGAGGTACGGCATCCAACAGGATATCGCCGATGCGTTCTACCACAGCATAAGACTTTTGACGCTTATTGAGGGAGTCCCGCAGTCGTGTGTTGACAGCAATGATGTCATGGATGTTCCAGAACACCTGCTCCAGAAAGTCAGTGCGACGATCTTGTGGTATGACATCGGAGTCTTTGAGGCGACAAATCCATTGCTGTCATCAACAATCAGGATTCAGGGACAAGCGAGAAAATGTTCAGACAGAAACGCACGTCTCGAAGATACTCCATATCACGAACAAAGTCGCGTTCGGTGTAGATAACCTCGTTTATAGCTTCCTGTCGCTTCTTCTCTGTGTCGGACACGCTATTCACAATCTCCTGAGGGACCGAGTGGACCCAAAGGGTCCCAGGTTCCTACAAAATGATTAGCAACCATGCGCACCTACACAACACTGAACCTCACCACAACATCACCCAAGCTCTCCCGACTGATCTGTTTCGTCAGACCCGGTTGCGGCTTCATATTCAACCGCGCTTGCTGTTCCAGCCGACGCGGACACGCGATGCTATAACATAGTTGATCTCTCGAACATGTCGGTGAGTAACAATCGGTGAGTAGCGTGAACACCCCAGACGGCAGAGGAACGTCGTCAGAGGACACTGAACCCCTCCGTGGGCGACCCGGCATAGACACGCCAGGAGACGGCGATGCTGAATCATCCTTCTCGTTAAAGGAGTCGGGGGAGAGAGCCCCGGATGGTATCGAAGTGAGGCTGGGCCCGGCTCTTCCGTTCTCGCTCCCTACTTCCTCCATCGATGGTAGTTCCCCGCTGACGAACGGACTCGGCAACTTTGTCCGAAACTGATAAAGCTCATTGGCACTATCGCGCAACCGATGATCATAAGTAACATCATGAAAGAATTTCTGGGCGTCCAGAGCGCGCCCGAGTAGTAGAGCCAGATTGCGATCGGTAGTCTTGATAATGTAAGCAATCTTGTCGACGGCCTCCCGTCCATCGAAAGCATCCTTATATGTCAAGCCGTCTTTAAGTCTATCTGTGACTGGAATTCGTTCACGAAAAGCGTCCGCGACGCGGGAAAGCAAAGCAGGGTATACAATTGGGGTTCTCCGAGCGGGCCTAGCGGAGCTTGGCGAGTGGCGGTCTTCGTGTGGGGGTGGAATAGGTGGTCGAGAAGAGACGGCGGTGCGTATGGAATTTGAAGTTACGGACATTGACATTGCACGATCGCCAGTGGTGCGTCCTCTGCGCGAAGGGCCACCCTTGGGTACTGTCTTGGCAGACTCCGTCGAGGAGCGTCTGGCGGAAACCATGGATGCACCGTCTGGGGAGGTACTCAGGCCTGACGGGCGAGTTAATTGGACGGCGGTGTCGAGCTGGAGAGGATATGGCCTTGAGGAATACGTTTGAGATGAGGGCGGATGTGATGAGCTGGAGAGTCGACTGGCAGCTGATTGGTTGTGGACACGAAGAGTTTGGTCAGGTCCAGGTGTATGATAGTGCATAGCTACACGTGCAAATACGCTGAGTGTGTGTGCTGTCTGAGTCAAAACGCAACAGACGTACGTGTATGGCGATCTCTCTGGGCCCATGGAAGCTCGCTTCCCTCGTCTGTACCGAGATCGCTGGAACTACGGTTATTAAAGTCGACGCCTAGTCTGCCACCGTCTTGTTCAAGAGGTATAGCGAGCCTTGGGAAATTGTGGTCTTGTAAATGGCTTGGACCACCATTTTGTGGGCAAGAATTGTGATCGTTCGGATTGTGCCTGTAACCACTGCGTTGTGCTGCAGGACTGTCTAGGTAAACCTGAGCTTGGTAGGCTTGAGCAGGAGTAAGACCTGGGCGGTCATAGGCTAGATCTGGGGGTTCTTCTGGTTGTGGAGTAACGCTGCGGGCAGCATGTGGGATGTTATTGACAGAATTTGGACGAGAATGGACCTGAGGAGGAGCCAAAGATTGTGAATATGAGTACTGTGGGTGATGGTGATAGTTGTGTTGGTAGTAAGGTTGCCTGTACGGTGGCTGCTGGTTGTACTGGCTGGCAAAAGTAGAGTTTTTGTCTAGATTTGCCTGATAGGAATAAAGATATTGGTTCTGTGGGTAAGATGGCTGGTGATGCGATAAACTAGGTCGCCCAAATATGTCCTCGTACGCTGCATGCCGTTTGTCGGGTTGGCGAGGGCCCAGTGGCTTGTCCATAACTCATTTATTATTATTATTTATTTATTTTATCAAGTATGATAACACTTATATTAACAGTCACGTGTTGCTATCCATGTTTCGACTTGGCCGCTCCATGTCTCGACTGGCTTGGAAGGCTACCGCTCCACCACCACCACAGGGCACACTAACCTTTGCTGCACAATCAGCACTCCCAAGTCTTCCGGTCCCAGATCTGAGCACAACCTTGTCCCGGTTGAAAGACAGTTTACGCCCTATTGCGTGGACGGATGTTGAGTACGCTAATGCCGCGAGCAAGATCGATGCCTTTCAGAAAAGTAGTCAATCTAGCGAGTTGCAGGGAAGGTTGCTCAGACGTGCAGAGGAGACCAGGCATTGGTTGGAGGAGTGGTGGGATGATGCCGCTTACCTTGGCTACAGGGATTCCGTCGTTATCAACGTTTCCTATTATTGTACGTCTCTTAATCGTCATCCGCATTCCGTTGCCTAACCTAATTCAAGATGGCTTTGACGACCACCCATCCCACCTCCCACAGACCCCAGCACATCGTGCAGCTGCCATTACACGAGCAGCCATGCTTTATCGCCACCGACTTCGGGGTGGCCTCATTACCCCCGACGCTACAAAAGAGGGGCCCTTATGCATGGATACATATCGGTGCATCTCCGCCTATAGATGTTTAATCTACGAACACTAATATTTGACGCCATAGATGGATGTTCGACGGCTGCCGCGTTCCCGGTTCAGCTGGACTGGACTGGAGCATATCCTACGCCAAAGGAAACGAGCCAGGTAATTCAGGTCATATCGTCGTCTTTCGGAAGAACAGGCCGTGGAAGATAGACACCATAAGGGATGGGCACATCCTTGGTACATCTGAACTAGAAAAGTCCGTTTTTTAATACTTTCTATATATCCCCACTTATTTGGTCTCCTAGACAATTTCAATATATATATGATAACACCACCCATGAATACCCTGGGGTTGGTGTATTGACGGCTTCGAATAGAGATATATGGGCTAAAGTTGGTCGCTGCCACCCTTTCGCCGCAACTCCACTCACGTATTGCCAGGACTACACGGAATTATCGTCCAACACACACAACGCCTCCATCATCCAAGCCATCCACTCTGCCGCATTCACGGTTAGCTTGGAAAGGTCTACTCCAATGACGCCAATAGAATTCAGCCGTGCACTCTGGCACGGCGACCTTTCAACTTCTGAAGGTGTATCTCTTCATCCCTCTCTCACTGGCCATTCTAACACTCCCCGTAGATCCTGTCCCAATTGGCCTTCGCAATCGCTGGGTCGACAAACCAGTCCAGTTCATGATATTCGACAATACCAAAGCAGGCATCATGGGCGAGCACTCCGTAATGGACGGGACACCCACCGTCAGTTTATGCGACGACATCCTGGAGCAGTTGTCAAATCCTGCGTTCGACCATGGCGTACCCCCGTCGTCATCCTCCGTACCAACTCCCCTTGACTGGTCCATCTCGCCCACCATCACCCACGCCATCTCTGCCGCAGACCAAGCCGCAACAGAACTAATTCAAAGCCAATCACTCGGCTTTCACCTCACCACGTACGGCAAAGCGGCGATTAAGCAATTCGGCGTGTCGCCTGATTCGTGGGCACAGATGATCGTGCAGTTGGCGTACAAGCGCTTGCTGGCTTCTTCATCGTCACCGGAAAGGATTGGTGGCACGTACGAGGCAGCCACCACGCGCAGATTTTATAAAGGACGCACGGAGGCTATCAGAGTCGTCAGTGCCGACAGCGATGCGTGGGTGGCTAGCATGGATGACCCTGAGGTAGGCCAGGCGGAGAGGAAGCGGATGTTTGACCTGGCAACGAAGAAGCATGTCGAACTAGCCAAGGCTGGAGGGATGGGTGCCGGGGTTGATCGACACTTGTTGGGTGCGAGCCATCGCCTTTTCTGCATGGCTTCAATGATTGATGTGGTTAAATGGTTTCCGTGATAGGTCTGAAGAAGTTGTTGAAAGAGAGCGAAGACATCCCTGCGTTCTTTGACGATCCGGTAGTAAAGAGGTCAAGCTATTGGGTGCTCAGCACCTCTGCGGTGTTTTCGAAACATTTTTCTGTGTATGGATGGGGCGAGGTGCGTTTTCGCCCTCACTTTTCCGTTGCTATTTTACTTTACTACAATATACAGGTCGTCCCAGATGGTTTTGGCGTAGCGTACGTGACTGGTTATGACGGTGCGTGCGCCCTTTCTACGCGTCCGCAATGACTAGTTCTCGATTCAATATCGCGTAAACAGATCGTCTACAGTATACCGTGACCTCCAGGAAAGATATGCCTAACGCGAAATTTATGGCAGAAATCGCGCAGGCTGCTGTTGATTTATATGACTTGCACGAAGACGGGGATGGGCAGCGGAAGGCAAGATTATAGGGTTGGTAACCTGTTTTGGGAGAGAGACTGCCTATTGTGCGAATACAAATACAATGTGAGACAACCACTTCAAATTTTCCTGTTCGCCAAATGAGGCAAGGTTGCCGTCAAGTTCTTGCTCATCACCTCCAAAAACGTACTCCCAGTCTCGTATCCATTCACCACTGCGATGCTTTCGAACTTTGCCACTTTTGACCCAACATCTCCCCCATACTCACGAGTCAGCTGCGCCAGAATTATCTCACGACTTAAGCCCGGCTTCTGGCCCATTGCCTTGATCAAATATTCTGCAATAGCCTCGAGCCCCTTCTGTTCTGCACTGAACATGGCGTCCGAGCGAAGAATGCGGAAAGCCATCTTGGTCCACATATCATGGAGCGCAAAGCGGATCGGACGTTGCAGCTCGTCGAAGAGGAAGTAGTCTGCATCCTTGTCCGCAGTGATGAGGGATACTTGGCGCTTGAGGGCCGGGGAATGTGGGCGCGCAGCATCTGGAGTCCCAAAGCCGATGGAGTTAATGGGGACATGACCATTTTGCGAAGGAATATCGCGGAGGTGGTCTGGGAAATCAGGGAATGCCCAAAAAGGATCTTGGGCAGTGTCTCGGAGCTTCTTTGATACCTTCTCTTTGCCGCAATGCTTTTTGTGAGTGCGCCAGTCTTCTTTCTGGCATGCTCTGCACGATGATTGACACACACAATCAGCGAACAGGAAGACCCCGGCCCGTGACTCTGATAAGTCCAATGATCACTGACACTCACTGAGAACAATAATGCACAGGAAAATCTAGCTTCGTCTTACAGCTACTGCACAACATGAATTTTCGACTGCCATCGATCTCCTCTGGACTTTTGGTGCAGTTCTGGCAGCGGATGACAGGTTTGTCGCGCATACCAGATAGCATGTTGCCACAGATTCTTGCAAAACCTGCGTCCGACTTCATGATGTTGATGACTGGATCCATCCCGGGGCTACCATAAGACATGTCATGCAGAACTGACATTACGGCGTGCAGGAGGAATCGAGCTGGGATCATCCGTCAGAATCTGCCCGCTACATAATTGTCGGACTCACCAATGAACTCGTTCCTTTGGAGGGTCAGGAGTGCAAAAGTGAACTCAACCTCCTCAGACAAGGGTTCAAACACATCCACTGCCTTTCCCCACCACTCACTTGGAAGGGAATATACAATACCTACGCCTACGTCCATCTTCCCCTTTTTGAAGTCACTCAAAAAATCAATGAACGCCCTGCCCTTCTGCTTCAACATGAAGTTGAATGTTATCTCGGGGCATAACGCGCGAGCATCCTGGGACCACGACGCATGTTCACACGCTTCCTGAATTCCTTTCAATAAATGACGTTTGCGCTCCCCTTCCTCCAAGAGTAGCCATGCCGACACAAAATGGCCTCTCTCTTCGAGATCGTTCCACAACCCTACCACTGTTTCTTGGATCTTGCACACCTGATCCCTGAGTTGTTGGGAGAGCTCGGACGGGTCCCAATCGTCTCGATTCCACATTGGGCTCAAGACAGGGTAGACATCTTTGGAGGACAAGGTTTGGAGGACCTTCTCCCATTCTTTGTTCCAGCGCAAAAGGTCGGATTTGATGCTGGGGATTTTGAACTTTCGGGCAAAGAGTGACAGTTCATCGTCATCTGGCATAGTTATGAGTGAGTCCTTGGTGTGGATTGAAGATCTGTCGAGAAGTATTTCATTTATATAATAAGGCAGCTATCGATATCGCGATGTAACTTTGAGGCTCCGCGCAACCCTGCAGGGACAACTGCCACAGGCATCGATTACGACTCGGAGGCCTGAGGATCAAACGAAAAAGCGGCACTCCAGCACAAGTAATTCGCACCGCGGAGAAGGATGTACATTATACAGCACAGTGAAGCAGTAACTCGTAGCACTAGTTAACGCAGTAACAAAGAACCCCTGTTCTTTTTCAGTGATTCAGCTATTCCCAGGAATGTTTCCGCGAGTCGGATCTGTATAATATAATCGTCAACTTAAGACATTTCAGTGACAATTCAAGAAGGACTCGCTGTATCCAAGGCCTCAGAATATGAAGACGCCACGACGGCTGCCGCCGGCACCAAAGGATCTCGTGGAGCGTTGTTCTGGACTTCGATTGCAATGTCTACCATTCTACGCAACGATGCGCTCGATCCCTGGGGACCGAAAGATACAGCGTGGAACGACAGCGGTTTGCTGATGACGCCAAGTTGATGGTGAACAAAACACAGAAACAAGACGAAACATACCCGAGTGCAACAGCTGCCCGACAAAGGTCTTGAGCTGTCTGATCTTGGACAGTACATTCACCGTCCGAAAGGAATATGACTACCGGCGTTCTTCACGCAGCATAAGCGACTCGACTGATAGGTCCACAGAACACGTACCTCTCAGTGCTCCAGTGTTGCTGCATCACCCTTCGGGCTGATGTCAAAGCTTGCGTAAAGTCTGTGCCTCCCCGCGCCGTGTGAATCACTACGGCATTCAGTAATTGGTCGGGAGTGCTCGTAAAGTCATTCGTCAAACACCCTTGAATCTCATGATCGAAAAGTATTACACTGTATGCATCTCTGCGAGCGGGGCCCGCCTGACCGGACGATACAGCCGCGTTGCGGGAACACCAGAAGGCATGCAAAGACGAATAGACAGCACCTAGCCTGTTATCAGACTTTCGGGTGATGAGGGCTGTGCTTGGAGTGCCGGGCAAGGGATGGCGATCCGAAATGTTCATAGAGCCGGATCTCCATATACAAGGGGTGTCAATCATTACAACAACGGACAACAAGGGGCAATTTACCGGTCAATGACGAAGATGCTGATAGAAATGTCAAGCGATTAGTAGTATGCTTCAAGTTCCAGTAAGCCAAACTTACACATGGAAAGCTTGCTGCATGACTGCCGGGTTCTTGCACGAGAATGAGTGTCCGTCATTCGAAACATATCCTGATCCTCGGGGCTGGTTCGAGCGCTGAGGGGAATGGAAAAGTGGTAACGTGCAATACGAAGGTTGGGCAGGGCCCGAAGCAGTCGCGGAATGTTCAGAGCCTGAAGGCGATACTGTCCAGTGCTCGATCAGGTAGCCAATGGATAAACTCGCCTGCACACATTCTGTCACTGTAAATACAAAATCACTTGACAGTCACTGACAGCACAGATGGCGCGTCCACTCACCACTTAGCGAAATTCGACTGATCGTCACGAGAGTATGGGTCTATTCGGCGCTCTTAAGATTAGGACAAAAGTAAATAAAATGGCTGAACACTAACCCTTGAATCCTGATATAAATGACAAGATTTAGACACACTTCACAGAGGTGGAAGGAATGTATAATACCGGTTCTTTGCCAGTGGAGGCTATGGGTAATCCAATCCTTCGGACGATTTGGATGAGGTGCTAGGCGTGTCGAACTGTGCAGAGAATCTGAAGAGTCTTCACAAGGGTTGTCAGCTGTTCCTCTACAGTAGTCGATATGCACGTGTCTCCCCATATCATGACAAAAAAGATTGCAGAGCATAGGAGCGCCATTGTCGTCAGCAGCAAACCGACGACCGTTAAGCTCTAAGATAGTACCGTCTGGACCATCGACAGACCAGCTCGTTCTACCCATTGAGCCGTGATGAGTCTCATGTTCCTGTTGGGGATGACCTGATAAAAAAATTAGTTAACCGCTCAGACGAAAGTATTCGTAATCCTACCCCGTGGTAGAGTGCAAAAGTAGCCGCAATTCTCGCAACTGAGCAAGGAACATGAATTGATCAGACATGTCAATTGAATAATACAACACACCGAGCTTTGCAGAAGTGGAATGCATCTTGCTCTGTAGTATGGCTATGGCTGCCCAAATGTTTTGTTGCCCCCGAACCAATGGGGACAACACACCGAAGACGTTTGGCAACTAATTCAAACAATAAGCTACCGAACCAATCATCTAGATGGCTCAACTCTGACCTTGAGAATACTGGTACCAAAAATAAGTACGCAAGTAACAACCTTTCAAGAAGTAAGAAATCTAACCTTGGTATATTGAAACGTTTCGTGTCTGCCCGTAAACGTGGCCTCGATCGCTTGTGGGGCGGTTTCAATTTCACAAATGCCTTCGGCTGAGCACAAGGCAGTACAAGGGTGCTGCTCTCTACGACTCGTTATTTTTGAGTCATACAGAAGACATAATCATCACAAACCCGCAAAGGTGCACTTCTCCTGGCTGAAGGCCATGAAGGTGATCTTGAGTAGAACACAGACGTTTACACAATTGACAAAGCAGGGGACACATCCGATTGTCACAAACATGGCGCACATGATCCAGATGACTACCGAACATATATTCATTAGGGAAGAGCTTAATGGAATTTCTGGCGTTACAGACCTTGGGATACTACATAGGCCTGAGCATGAGAAGAGGCGGCCGTCGGCCAACCTGACATTGATCAGTCCACAACGCTAGTGGAAATGACAGTGAGTTTTACCACGCTACGACGGAAGCGAACCTCTCTTACCTTACCACACGCATGGAGCGCAGAACACAGATGATTATCTTCCGGGTGTTCTTCTGTATGTTCTTTTACCTGGTCAACGCTTATGTTCAGCCACTGTCTACACACGCCTGCGGAACGCGACGAACGTTTGTGCATACGCCGAGACACCCGGGTTTGTCGTTTAATTGACATATTTCGCCACAAAGGTGAGCGTCCACCACACATCTACTTTATGTTAACCCTGGGGTACTGAAAGGTCAGTATCACTCACATGTGCTTTCCTGCATGACCGGCGCTAAATGAATGTTGGCTACATCCACTTCGAACGAGAATGGGTTTAGAAAGTGCTCACGGGAAGCCACAGTCTTTGCTTTCTTCCATATGCTCGTCGGGAAAATCACATGGATGACGGCATTGATGATCAGTTATGCAGTCGTGTGTTCCTTCGTGGAAACGATTCCGAAGACAAAGGAGATGGCAAGTAACACACTGCATCTTACACAATTGGACATTTGCCTTGAGGTCGACAATGGCACTCTCGAAGGACCTGCGCAGTGCTTCGATGTTTGCGTTACTGACCCTGAAGCGCAGCAGGTTTGAGGACATCCACTCGCGGACATGATCAACTCTTAAGTCAACAAGGTGGTCAAGGTGTGATGAGAGTTCGGAGATCCATTTAGCGTCTGTTTTTTCGTGTCGAGACGATTGAGCTGGGTCCCATTTTTCCCGTAAGACACCAAGCGCCAACTCCGGCTCCCGCGTGTCGGACTGTGTCTGCTGTCCAGGCAAATGCAAGTATGAAGGCGTATCAGGTTTGTCTATTACCATGTCCGTGTCAAGGTTCTACGTATGTGATGAGTCGCTGTATTGTAGATGTAAGAATGGCGGTACCTTCAATAGTTCCTTCTCTGGTTCGACTTCAGATAAACCAAAGGCAAGAGCATTCTGAAGGAGAGACAGAAGGCGCTGAGCTCGATGGGCAGCAAGCGTTTCTAGGGCAACAGTTAACATACGCCGAGGAACAAGTGAACCATACGCTTACGGGAGAGCGCTCCCCAGTCGTTGGCCTTGAGAGTGAAAACGATGTTAATCATATTACGCAACAACAATTACGACCTACTTTTAGCTTCGCCATTAAGGTCTTGAGGGTATGAAGAAACTCGCCGGCTGCCGTGTGTGTGACAGGTTGCTGGTCTAGTCTTCGGTTTAGTCTGACAAAAAGTGTGTAAAATTGCTTCGATTCAATGACAGGCCATGGCATAATGTCCAGTTTACCGCCGTGTAAGCGGGAGATAAAATTTGCCTCTTGTTCATCCTGGACAATCTTCTGAAACTTGAGGGAGAACCTATTAGAAAGATGATATGTGAAGAGGGTACATATATATATGGTATGGTGGGAGACCTACTCTCGGACTATCTCTGTCTTGTCTGAGTCAACCACATCCTGCATACAAAATATCAACTCGAACCAAATAAATCCGCGAATCCGCAACGAATCTGCAACTCACCTTGATGATAATGGCCAGTGTTGACTGGAACAAAGAAGGATTGGCCGCAGGGTCAAGGACCGTGGATGATGATTGAAAAGACTGGAAAAGGCCAGTGATATCTCGAGATAACGCAAAGTTGTTCCGAAAAAGTACCTAGTATTGACATGTTAGATAACAGCATATAATGTACGCCGAAGCAATGCATACAAGATTTGAAATTGCGGTGTTGAAAAGAACGAGAAGTGTGTCTTCTTGAGCAGAGCGTTCGATACTATGCACACCTATGAGTGGCAGAAAGAACAGTTAGAGCTACTGATGAGTTTGACGACGACTTACACACCTTCAAAATCGAGTGCAACAACGATGATGTTTTCGGTAGGGGTAACTGACATCCAAATTCCCTCAGTAGTCCGCATGGCGCAACCGGCAAAGCTAGTATCACACAGGTGATTGAGTGCGAAACTTTTGCCAACAGACTGTTCCCCTGTATGTCAGAAATTCAAGGTGGTTCCAGGCTGGGGTACAAAGTTTCACAACATACCCATGGATGACACGACTTTCACCGGCTGAAGAAACGTGAGTAAATGATCGAGGAACTACTGGGTGGCCTCACCTTCGATGCCATATAAGACTGAAACAGGGACTCATACCAACCGAATGATAAGCTGTCCACAATGCGGCTAACATCTGCTCCGAGGAGCGACTTCTCCAATGCTGCTGATGACACACCGTCCTTCAACGGTACGAACCTATTCTCACGGGTAATGGCAAGGTGGATGGGTATGAGACACAAAAAGTCAACAAGCCATTCCCCTGCTCGAAAACACGTGACATCCCAGGCCGTGTCTGCATGAATATTGGCCAAGAAGGTATCGAATGTCATCGCGGACACCCGGATACTTTTCAGCTCATCGCCTGTGGGTTTTCTGGTGCTCTTTTCAAATGACTGGATCAAGTCAGCGAAATGCGGAGAGAACACGGCATGGTTGAATTCAGTTACGAAAGTAAGAGACCTGGAGATGCGACTCGTAGACGATGATATGGTCTGTCTGCGAAGTGCAGCGATGACAGGAAAACGGGTCCACACTTCGGCATGGCAGTCCACAAGACAATTGTGAACACTGACGCCAGGGCCTCCTGTCGACGCGTGCTTGCTGCCTTTCTCCTTGAACATGAATTCGGTCACTTTCTTTGTGATATCTAAAGCGGTGGAACAGCATTGATGAGCGGTGAGATCTAAGCCCAGTAAATGGACATTCTGCCTATTGGCTAGAGAGGTGATGGCCAAGGCATGGGTTGTTTGCATGGAGAAGTCGAGGCGAATTCCGTTGGTTGATCCAAATGTATGCCAATGATATGCATGTAAGGATGTTCCAGAGTCATCATTGTTCAAGACTAGGAGACAGGACCCGTCGGGAGAGGAATATATCGCCGTTGGCATCTGAGTCAAATATAATGATGCGGGTCTATTCACGCATAAGTTGACCCCCGATTTCGTAGAACGAAAAGTCGCCTACCTAAACTGTTGCGTGACCAGGGAGAAAACTCTCGCTTGCAGGCTTGAATCTATCAAGAGGACTTCTTCACTGCCGCATACGAAACTGGCTTTACAGATGGTGTCGACTTCCTTATACCATGGTCCCAGTTGGATGGCACTGCCCAATGCTCTGATACTAGTGTATTTTTCGTCGAACACAAATATGTGGAGCAACTGTGGTCTAACTCATCAGCGGATGGCGACAGATATATCAACAGTACACACCTTCCTGGTTGCACAAAGGGCAAGCATGCGCCTTGCCTCGTCGAATGCCAGCAGAAATTCCTGACCTATCTTGTCGCGGTGGAGTAATTTCTTGTATCGCCAGTTCTTGATCGCTGAATCCATGGCAGACGCCTCTTCGCAAAATATGACCAAATTACCCTGACAATCATCGACTACGAGCAGACATCTACTGTTCTCCAGGACTTGGATATGCCTGAAAGTATAAGTTCATAAGAACAGTATACCTCTGAAAGCCAAGTGCTTACAGTATCTTCTTTTCGACTGGCAACTGGAAAGACCACGAAAGTCGTTCGTTTACCTGGGGCGATGGGACAAATGTAGGGTCCAGTTGTAAACTGTGTCGATGCTCCGCCGTCATTTCTAGTTTGTGGACCGTGTATTCTAGTGCCGGGTCAAGGCAGGATTCCTTCTCACCCGTAATTTTATAAGACTCCTGCGAACCCGGACGGGATTTCACTTCCATCGACTCGACGAAGTAAATGTGGCTAATTGAAACGTCAGTACTACTTGAAAATTCCGAACGGAACCACATACGAAAGGGTGTCAGGCTGTGGACATTTCGCCATCTGCTGAATCAGTTCCGCCCGTGCCATTCTTAAGCCATCCTCTAAAGAACTGTCGGCCTCTCGACGGATCAGTTTCTTGCACGTTTCTAATTGTATGTGTAGGGCGCGGTGGCTGCATTTTTTGACGAGTTTTTTGACGGCGGGTTGGAGGTAAGTGTGGGCTAATCGTATGGCACGTTCTGCAACGTCGCAAAGTAGAGGCTCGCCTACCACGACGTCATGCAACTCAGAAAGAAACTGCGAGTCCGTTGTTTTTGACACAATGTTCCGAATTTCCTGGTCTTCAGACCAACCGTGGGCTTTGAAGTAGTCCACAATACGACCCCAGAAGCCTTGCTTTGGTTTACTTTCTTGAGTTAAATCACTGAATACATGATCAATGAGTTGCTGTCGGTCAGCTTCTTCAAAATGCTGATGTTTTTGAAGTAAGTTGTGGACAGTGACCAGACATTTCTTGTTCGTTTGGAATTCACGGAATTCGATCTTGTCCAAGTGAGCACTACCTATATAATTTTTGAATTCATCCCCAAGTTGGGGATAGAGCATAGTTAGGGTGGACAGATGTTCTAAACAAAAACAGTATAGATCGCTGAGAAAATGGTTGAGACGTCAACGTCTGACACTCACCTGCGGCATTGTTCTCTTCATCGGACATTTTGCCTCCCAGTGTTTCAGGATCAAGCGTTCTGGACAGAGGCATATTAATGGTGTTCGTGATTACCACGAAATAAAGATCGTACGGAAAGTATCCACACACGCGGTCTACGATGGTTCGCCGTAACGTCTCTTCCAAGCGTCCGTGTTCCGCCGTCAAGGCATTTGCCATTCGGATCTCGTTTTCGGTAATCGTGGACTGGTGAGTCGCATGTAACGTCGACAGACGTGCCTTCCAGGCCTCACATTCTAGCGGAAAGCGGTCTTGCAACCCATATTTGATGAGTATAGTGACCGCATCGTCATTTAATTTATGGTTGAAACGGCAAAAGGACCCTTCACTGCGATAGATGCTGAGTATTATGAGATGAGAAAGATGAAAACTCGCACAGTTCATGCTGCAATTGAACTACATTGTAAGTCACAGAAAATGGGTCAACTCGTCGGGACGGCGCAATGTATTTCGTTGTCATGAAAGCTTGCACCGTTTCTCCAGCCACTAATCTTGGGGTCGCAAGTGCCTGGTCTAAACCCTTTGGCAGAGTCTCATTTACGTCGATGTTACGAGACTTCACCTGTATGGATGATCTTAGCAGGCGTCATGATGGGAAGTCTGAAATTGACTAACAGTGAAACCCGTTCGCGTTGTGACACTCTCTTCCTGTTCATTAGTCTTGGCAACCTCGAATGTAAACAGCCGATCCAGCTCGTCATCGTCATCTTCATCATCTGCCAAGTTGTCCTCAAAATCATCTTTCCATATCATGGCCCCTGCATGTGCAGAGGAAATCAAGGCAACAACTTGATCGGCAATCTTGGTAAGATACCTGTCGGAGTATCATGAATATCACACAGCAAGGGACGGTCCCCAGCTTACCTCATGAACGTGACTCGATTTTGTCGCACTGAGGAAACCGCATTGTCATCCCACGTTGTATCTTCAGGCCAGTATAGAAGGTAGAGTTGTTCGTCGCTAGTGTTCGTACTCAAAGAACGGATGATATATATGCCCGATCGTAAAGTAGGCCCAGAGCAATCATCCTTCGCTGAACATAACATTTGAGCCCTAGAATGAGAGATAATTAGATGTGGCCGAGTCGTTCATTGTCATGCACCGACACTGCGTCATCGATAACGCCGAGGGAAGCGAGCAGCCTGACAATTTCCTCCTTGCTGCCATAAACTCCAATGGGCTTGACCGATAATTTATCCAAGGTCCTGAAGTCGACTTTGGTGAGTGACACATATGCACCAGGAGAAAGTGTGTTTATAAATTCTCGTAACGAGTCCTGAGCGATAACGATCTTTTCGACTAGCGGAAACGACGATGTGAATATTCAGTGAGAAATTACATGAGATTTTGGAACCTTACCAAGTCCCCCGCTTCCCTGTTCGCTAACGAGATCGAGGATGCGATATGTGTCTTTCATGGTTTCTAATAAGTCCAAGGTCAACATCGGAACATCAACGGAGTCGCTGCTGCCTCCAAAAGACACTTGCTCCCCTCCTGCTGTGTCTTTGGCAAGAGGTAGTTCATCATCTGCCTGTAGAATACTAGTATTAGAAACTTCCAAAGCCCGATCAGTGTTCGTGGCTGTAGCAATGATCAGATTGACGTTCGACATATTCCTAGCCGGCGCGGTTCCGACAGGATCCTGGACGAAGGGTGAGTTGAAATCGTAGATGTCGTCTATGTCTGAAGACACGTCATCTGCATTCTCTGGCCTTGCCTATGAAAGAAACCGTCATATAAAACAAGAACGAAACAGTTCTACCGCTCACGCCTGAAGAGGGTTGTATGAGAGTATCTAGGGGAAAAACTTCTGGGTCGTACGAGACCGTTGACTGGCAAATTTTCCGTTTAATTTGATAAATGAGATATCCAATCTGACTATGCTCACAAACGAAGAGCCAATTTCTGGACCCCCTTTTGGCGTCATGGCAGTGCACATACCATGAGTTGAATGTATAGAATATTCGAACAACTTGAGAGCTGACCGTTGATCACTTCTAACATTATCACATCCGAGTCATCGTCTGTGCGGACTTTTCGTTATCAGCAATATACGAGAGCTTGAACTAACAGACCTGCTCCTGCAGTATCCCTAAGCTTATTGCTATTGACATCACTTTGATTCGTATGCGCCATTTGCCAGTCACTCGTAAAGTCGATGCCTTACAAGATCAGTATCATCTGCATATGAGACAGGAGTTCTGACTTTGAATCCATCGATCCTGAACTTCAAGTGAAATATCTTTTGCACTATTGAGCATGTCGAGCGAGAAACAAAAGCAAACTGAGGTAACGTCAGCGGCCGAATCATCCAGCTTGAATCTAGCCGAGGTTGTGCAAAAGATACTTGGCGGCAGTGTGCATGTCATATCTCATCCCGGGGCTTCACAGTATGCTCGACCTGGTGGGGGCGTTTCTGCATGTGGGTTGGCGGCCCTGAACTGTGCCAGAGTCATTCTCGGAAAAGAACAGGACGGTTTACATGATGAGGCTTTGCTCCAGGATATTATGAGCCTAGAGACCGCAAGGGTACGTCAAAGTTCTTACCATATCCTCACATCAAAGACTCGTTTGACAATATTCATGTAGGAGATCATGTCTATCTGCACGCAATGGTCAACTAACGCTCACCTAGAAGTGGAGGACATTTATAAGGTCCCAATATTCACCAGGTACATGAGACTCGTGTCGACAAAATATTCGAGACCTGGATTGAAAATGTTCAAAACGCTGCTAACGTAAGTCCAGGCTTGGAAAAGATGATATATTCTGCTGATGCTGGCTATCTTGACAGAGAGCTGGCCGTGATCGACACGTCGGCCGCCGTGATCATTACGCGTCCTCCTGAGATCATCGCTTGCATCAAGATTGCGGT